>CM038721.1:1456485-1503985 GCA_021613375.1 Megaleporinus macrocephalus | reverse complement strand
TCTCCGCCTTTGCCCCGCCTCGCACACCTGTACCCCATCAGTGTTTAGTTTTGTCACCTGTTCCCTCTTGTTAGCCCGTTGATATATACCCAGTGTTTGCCCCATGTCTGGGTTGGTCATTGTCGTGTTCTGTCGTGTCATTGTTTGTATACCAGTCCTTCTATCTCGTAGTTATTCTTCTGTGTATGTACCCCGTTTTGTTTTCCCTCCGTGGTTATTAAAAGTCATCTTTATTAGTATAAAGCTCTGCATTTGTGTCCGTTTACGTTCCTGCTGAGACCCCCCCCGTGACAGAATGACCAACCTCTTCAAGGACACAGCGAGTTTTATCCCTCGGATCGAGCACGGGGATTTTCTCTCCGCTTGGGAGCTCGGTGCGTTGCTGAGGGCGGATAACCCCGCTCTGCTCGCGGCTGAGATGGCGGCCAGGGATGCAGCCGTCTCGGAGCACCAGGCTAAGCGGCGTAGTAAACGCCGTGGTTGGAAGCAGACTTCGCGGGCGCCCGCCTGCACAGAGCCGCGGCCACGCGCTTACTCCGTCGTGGCGCCGCTCTCCAGCCCCGCCTGCACAGAGCCGCGGCCACGCGCTTACCCCGTCGTGGCGCCGCTCTCCAGCCCCGCCTGCTCAGCGTCGCGGCCACGCGCTCACTCCTTCGCGGCCCCGCTCTCCAGCCCCACTGGCGCTCCGGCGCCACCTGGTGCTCCGGAACGGAGGCGCTTCTGCTTCGCTGCCTCCGTGGACGTCAATGCAGCGCGGCCCGCTGCCTCCGTGGACGTCAATGCAGCGCGGCCCGCTGCCTCCGTGGACGTCAATGCAGCGCGGCCCGCTGCCTCCGTGGACGTCAATGCAGCGCGGTCCGCTGCCTCCGTGGACGTCGCCGCAGTACCTGCTCCTCAGCCGGCTCCTGTTCCTACTCCCCCTGTCTCCGAGGGCGTCACCGCAGCTCCCGCTGCCTCCGTGGACGTCACCGCAGTACCTGCTCCTCAGCCGGCTCCTGTTCCTACTCCCCCTGTCTCCGAGGGCGTCACCGCAGCGCCCGCTGCCTCCGTGGACGTCAATGCAGCGCGGCCCGCTGCCTCCGTGGACGTCAATGCAGCGCGGTCCGCTGCCTCCGTGGACGCCGCCGCAGTCCCTTCTCCTCAGTCGGCTCCTGTTCCTTCTCCCCCTGTCTCCGAGGGCGTCACCGCAGCTCCCGCTGCCTCCGTGGACGTCAATGCAGCGCGGCCCGCTGCCTCCGTGGACGTCAATGCAGCGCGGCCCGCTGCCTCCGTGGACGTCAATGCAGCGCGGCCCGCTGCCTCCGTGGACGTCGCCGCAGCGCGGCCCGCTGCCTCCGTGGACGTCGCCGCAGCGCGGCCCGCTGCCTCCGTGGACGTCGCCGCAGCGTGGCCTGCTGCCTCCGTGGACGTCGCCGCAGTCCCGGCTCCCCAGCCGGCTCCTGTTCAAGCTCCCCGGTCTGTTCCCGTGCCTGCTCCCCGGACGGTGGTCCGGTCTGTTCCCGTGCCTGCTCCCCGGACGGTGGTCCGGCCTGCTCCCCGGACGGAGGTCCGGTCTGTTCCCGTGCCTGCTCCCCGGACGGTGGTCCGGTCTGTTCCCGTGCCTGCTCTCCGGACGGTGGTCCGGTCTGTTCCCGTGCCTGCTCCCCGGACGGTGGTCCGGTCTGTCCCGCCTCCTGACTCCGCCCCCTGTGCGCCTCCTGACTCCGCCCCCCAGACGGTGATCTGGGCGCCTCCTGACTCCGCCCCCTGTGCGCTTCCTGACTTTGCGCCCAGAGCGCTTCATGGTTTTGTCCCGCGTAAGCTACCTGTTAAGGCAGACTTTGTTGCTCCCGCCCGCCCGCCCTGTTCTGTTTCTTTGCCTTGTTTTGTTCCCGTTTTTGTTCCTGTTCCCGTTTTTGTCCCTGTTCCTGTTTTTGGTTTCCGTGTTCCTGTCCCCGTCGTTCTGTTTGTTCCTGTTTTTCTGCCTTGTCCCCCTCCTGGTCTGTTGTCTCGTGTTTTGTCCTGTTCCCGGTTTTGAGTCCTGTCTGGTGTTTCGTTGTTTTCCTTGTCCTCGTTTTGGCCTCCTCCCGTTTCGTCTCGTCATCCTCCTCCTGAGTCTTCTCGTCAGCCTCCTCCCTTGGCCTCTCGTCGTGTTCCTCGTTTCTCTCGTCTCCCTCCTCCCTTGTCGTCTCGTCGGCTTCCTCCTGTAACTTCTCGTCGTCTTCCTCCCGTTTCGTCTCGTCGTCCTTACTCGTCCTCGTCTTTCCTGATTTGTTTGTCTGTCCCTGGTTTTTTGTTCTGGTTCCTGTTTGCCCGTTTTTTTTCTGTGCCCGTTCCTGGTTTTCTGTGCCTGTCTGCCCGTTCCTGGTTTTCTCTGCCTATTCCTCTCTGCCCGTTCCTGGTTTTCTGTGCCTGTCTGCCTGGTCTCTGTCTGCCTGGTCTCTGTCTGTTCCTGGTCCGTCCGTCTGTCTGTTCCTGGTCTCTGTCTGTTCCTGGTCCGTCCGTCTGTCTGTTCCTGGTCTCTGTCTGTTCCTGGTCCGTCCGTCTGTCTGTTCCTGGTCCGTCCGTCTGTCTGTTCCTGGTCCGTCCGTCTGTCTGTTCCTGGTCCGTCCCTGGTCCGTCTGTTCCTGTTCTCCTGGTCCGTCCGTCTGTTCCTGTTCTCCTGGTCCCTGTTTTGTTTTCTGGGTCTCCTCCTCGAGGCGGGCTCCCGAGGTGTGTTCTCTTTCTCGCCTCTGGAGCTGCGTCCTTTGAGGGGGGGTGCTGTCACGCCTCCCGTCCATGTGCCCTTGTTTACGTCCCGTCCATGTGTTTCTGTTTCGTCGCGTGCTCCCTGTCTCCGCCTTTGCCCCGCCTCGCACACCTGTACCCCATCAGTGTTTAGTTTTGTCACCTGTTCCCTCTTGTTAGCCCGTTGATATATACCCAGTGTTTGCCCCATGTCTGGGTTGGTCATTGTCGTGTTCTGTCGTGTCATTGTTTGTATACCAGTCCTTCTATCTCGTAGTTATTCTTCTGTGTATGTACCCCGTTTTGTTTTCCCTCCGTGGTTATTAAAAGTCATCTTTATTAGTATAAAGCTCTGCATTTGTGTCCGTTTACGTTCCTGCTGAGACCCCCCCCGTGACAACTTGATTGCTTTTGCCTGCAATTTTTCCTTAAGAACACAATGCTGCAAGTCCTCAAAATGCAAGGGAGTTGCATCACAGTACACAGACGTCGTAAAGAAGGCAAACTCTGGATGAACCTCTGACATGGCCCTGTTGTCATCACCCATGCAAGTCCCAGTCAATTAGGATGTTAAGGAAGGAGCACCATCTCCCAAAGCTCTGCAAAGTGTGTCGTGGAATGGTCTCCAGAGACATTGACAGGGACGGCGGAGGGCAGATTAATAGCTACTGACCCACCTCCCAATCGCAAAGAGCACCAATTAGCTACAGACCGTGCTGAGTGAGCTGAAGACCAAATGCTCCGCAGTCAGCCTGAAAATCAACCGCAAAAGAAAAAGTTCATGCTGTCTGATGGTGTAGCTCTTGCCTAAATCATGGTTCGAGGTGATAAGAGAGGTGAAAGAGTATGTCTACATGGGACAGAAGGCAAACCTGGGATGTGATATGGACAAAGAGATTTCACACACAGTAAGAGCAGGACGGAGGACTTTCAACCCGATCAGGGATGTTGGACAGGGCTACCTGCGCTGCCCTCTTCTACAGCACAGTCTTGCCTGTGAGGTTGCAAGTCCTGGCCAACAACAATAAAAAGGGACAGCAGCTCATAACAGGAGGAGTTTTGCTGCAAGAGCACATCTGGAACTAGAAGATCAGGGCAAGGAGTGGAGTGAAGGACATGATCGCAGAGTACTGGAAGAACAAGCTCAGAGGGGCCAGACGTGCACAGTCCACTGATTACAGGTGAACCCATGCAGTTGCTGAGCCGTACCCCATGCGCTAACTCAAGCTGAAAAGGCTTTTACAGACATGGGAAGACAAGATAAGATCGCAAGTGTAACCAACGTGGAGAAGACTGGTGTGATCGAGGAAGAATTGATTACTGACCAAATCTGGTTTTCTGCAGGTATCAGATTATTAAACTTATTGAAGAATTAAAACATCAAATATTGTATTCTTGTACCCGTTCTAAATTGACACAGGTCAAAAAGAATTCAATAATTACTGTTTTTGTTTTTATCATTTTACTTACTGCCCTTACATTTCTTAAAGGGATTTGCAATACCTAGAAATGTCCTCACAAAGAATCAATTATATCCCAAACATAAACAGATTCTATTGAAATATTTTTATTTATACTTTTATTGTGCTTCTACCTATTGTTGACATTCATTAATGATATTAATTAAACTTCCAATCACCTTAGACAGACTTCACCTTACCCCAAGACCAAAACCAAATGATGTCCAAATGATGTCTCGACCAAGACTGGACACGAGTAATACCACTTGCGGTAAGGTAGGTCACATTGAGCTGGAATGAGAAAACAAAGTCGTTACTATAAGTAAACCTGTAAAATGCACCTGTGTTTCAAATAAAATCAATAAATGTAGATACAATATAGACTAACTTAAACTGATGTTTTTGTGGGTCATATGTGCTCAGCTTTGCCCCTAAAAATAAAAAACAAGGTACCACAAATACAATACATAGTACAGAGTACAGAATACTATATATATATATATATATAATTTTTTAGTTTGATATTATAAAAATTAATAAAATAATAAATAAAACTCACCCTTACAACTAATTTCTTCTATTTGTGACATATCCTTGTTGTTTTCTTGAAGAATATCTTCAAGGTCAAGGCTCCTCTGAGGAACTGCAGAGTGGCTGTGTGCGGTGTGTTTGTGTTGGAGCACTAGTGAGTGACTATATAAATAATACATGATATAAAGGTGCTGACAAACTGGATAATCAAGATTTTCCATATTTTAAATGGCCACACTAAAATGAACACACACAGTATATTTAGAAGAAATGTGGGGAAACGTTTTAGAGTGTGGTTGAAAAAAGATTAGCCTGTACCAAATACAGAGAAGAAAAAAAGATCAAAAACACAATATTAATCAAGATTTGCTGCTGAAGGAACTGAATACATTCATACAATGTACATTTAAATGTTCTCATGCTTTTTTTTACAATTTCAAACGTTTGAACAATTTACTTAAGAGTATATAACAATAAGTACATGTTTTGTATATACGCAGTTCAAGATAGTATTTGTAGTCAAATGATTTGTGTACTGAAACATTGTAAGTCAGTCAGTTTCTTCAAATATTTTGAGTTGACTCAATATCAGATTTTATACTGTATGAACCACAACCAGTAAAAAGTGGATTTAATAAAGACTTCAGCAGATTAAACCTGATTCTGATCACAACAATCTCATATCATCACTTACACAAGATCATAAAAACCTGCATTCAAATATTAATGCAGAATTATTCATTAACACAATTCAGAAATAGAAAACTTCAGCATGAGGAGGATAGCTGGAGAGGTGCAAAGGAGGAACCTACAACTGTCAGGGTCCATCGGGAGAGACTACCTTAAGCCACTGCAAACTCTGGCCACCAGAGGTCGGCATTTTAGTTAATGCTCCACCTCCTGTCCCTCTCACCTGAACCCTATTTATCAGCCAATTACCTTTAAGAAGCCCTTCCTCCCCCTTTAGTACTGTGGAGCATTAACTGATCTGACCTCGTGGATCTTGATCACACTCTGCTCAGGTAAACCAGTGGACTTCAAAAGCCCTGTTGACTGTTTTTCAGAGTTTTTCTGTGGCTTCTGCTCTATGAATCCCTTGGACCTTCATGCTTTGGGTTTTTCAACTCTTGATTTTTGCGTTCCTCCTGGACTTCGTGGACTTTTTTATTGGCAGCTTTTTGAGTTTTTGGTTTTGAACTATCTTCTAAGAGTTGTGGTTATTTGGACTGTTTTTTGGTTTTTGCATCTCTAGTCTCTCTTCTGGTTGCTGTTGGTTTTGTGAATTAAACCTGCCTAATAGATCCTCCTTGTTTACAGGATTTAAAACATTCCAGATCTGTTAGTTAACTGTGAATTAACATTTGCAGAACATATTAACCAGTTTGTTGCAGAAGTAATTTTTCTATTTCTTTTCACTTCAGAAGTTAAAGTAAGAAGAAAAATATTTTTTTAGCTGCTGAGCACAGTTTACCAAAGTGCTGTACATATAACAGAGATAAGACCAGAAAGACAAATAATAATAAAATACAATAGTAAAATAATTTTTAAAAACAAAATGTACTTTATTAAGATCATTTAAAATGACAAGCAAGTTTTAAAACTTAGTTTGAAAACAGTTGAGGTATTTTTAATACTGACTTTAAGAATCACTTCAAAAGCCTGATCACCGTTAAGCTTCATCTGACAAGCACCTGATCAGTGACATCTAATTTGGCCAAGGGTGCCCAAACTTTTGCATACAATTGTATGAATGCTGCAAAACATGTTCGTGTGCAAGCTGCACCTGATGTCATCATAACAGGCACTGACTGGTTAAGAAGGTTTTCTGTGATGTAGAAATCATGATGGAGGTGCAGAAGCTTCTCAGGGAAACATTATTAAACAACACTGGAAAGACCAGAGTGAAGACCTTAAACATCAGCACAGCAGGCTGAGTATTCAGTGCAAAGTAGTATCCAGCAATGTGTTTCACTACAATACACACACAAGTTAAATATTCAGAATACATTTAGAAAAACTCTTAGTGATGGACAATGTTCCTCACGGTTACTGGTTCACAGTTCTCTTAAAGTTCTCTTATTCTGTTAATATATTTCATAACTGGTTTATCACTGCTTCAGTCCACAATCCCCCCAACAGCAGTCCAGTACAACACTGATGCTAAACTGATCACTCATGAACATGTCCACCACCTAGAAGATATTAGGTAATAGATAACTGATCACACTGATTATCTGTCTATTATTTATTAATTAGTCCCTGACGAGGGTGGTAAAGACAGTAGAGAGAATTAATGGGACTTCCATCAATACAAGACATTGAGACAAGTCACTGTCTAACCAGAGCTTAGAACATAAACAGAGACCCCCCCCACCCCCACTGTGGACTGTTCTCGCTGCTGGCCTCTGGAAGGAGGTGCTAAAGTCTTCGAAGCAGAACATTCAGGTTCAAAAACAGCCAAACTACTGCTACTCCATACCTGGGAGCTCCAGTGTAATACGTTATACTGTATATATGCTCATCTAACTTTTATTTATCTGGTTATGTACGTATGTTTTACATATACACTACATTCTATTATGTAAAATGTCTTCTCTCTGATCTTCTCTGAGCCAATGCAATTCAATTCGCTGTAACGCGCACAGTACAGTGTACAGTGTAAATCTGAATGATAATAAAGTCGGTCTATGTATAAAGTCGGTCTATGTAGATTTCTATGAACTACTGTGTGGCAGATCATTGGCTGCCCAAGTCATACACCTTTACACAGTCAGTCAGTCAGCAGACAGCCCTGTGTGTGAATCCTCCAGGTCCTCATCACTGCATACGTGTTTCTCATGTTTACAGCCTGGAAGCCACCACTCCACTTTGGCCACCGACGCATGGATCTCGTCTTCACCCACCTCGGACGACACGTCTGTAGAAAAGACAGTTTTACTAGCACCTGTATCTGCTCACAGCACGCGGTGCATTTATTGCATGTGCTGAAACATAACGTACCTCTGGTCTGATCAAGAAGCATTGCATGCACTTGCTCCATCACCATCGCTTCTTGCCTGCTCCACTCTCGCTCCAGAAGAGATAGAAGCTGCTGCTGCGTTTGGGTAGGAATGAGGAGAAGAGCAGAAATGATATACTGATGACCACTACTGATGTCCAGTACCTTTTATGAAGGAAAGATAGTTAGCCAACCACGGAGCACTGAGGATCTGTCTTGGGTCTCTGTGGTGGAACACCATTGTCTGCTTTGGGGGTGGGTCTGTTTGATGTCCAGACCCTCCTCTGTCATATAAGGATTAAGATATAGGCGGAGGTTTTGCAGGAGAGCAGAGCAAATAGAGGCTACTCGAGCACTGAAAACTCGGGTATGGAGCGAGTATCTACAGCTCTCTTTTTATAAACAGGCAGCAGTAAAGCACAATTTTCATAAACTTCAGAAAACGGGATGATAATAAATGCGTTCTGTCGCTGCTACTGTTCCGAGATTGGCTATATATAACGACTAGAGATGGAAGGATCGACCTGCTATGTTTCGGTACCAGCTTATTTTTTTATTGAAATATGTGATCGGCGATCAGCCGATATTTCTCCAGTTTAGCCGATCCCGAGAGCCGATCGATGGAGTTAAACAAATGAGAATTTCTGTAATTACAGCTAGCGTTTCATCCAGGAAGAGCAGCCCTCTGTGAAACCCACTCCGGCCAGGTCCCTGCGATTCCTCTCTGAACCACTAGGTGGAAATACACACCGTGTCATTTTCTACAGACTGACTAAAGCAGCCGCCTGGCGAGAACAGTTCATGGCGTTCACGGCATGCGCTGATAGAAAACATGTCGTCTGTCTGGCAGTGTTTACCGTATGTGATGCAGCCTCATCCAGGTGTTCTGTAATATTTGTAATGTCTCATGGGAACCAAGACAAAGACATTTAACATATTAATCTGATACACACTTCAGAGACACCACACAGCTGAACACAGTGAGTATCAGTAAACAGCAGAGCTACACACACAGCTAACACAAAACTAATAACCCAGAAACCCGTACAGACCAGATCTGACCGGTACGAACAGAACAGCAGCAACAATTCAAGAGCTACATCTAGTATTGGCGATATCTGTTTGATTTACTTTGTTTATTTACTGTTAATTTAGTTTAAAATATTATTCTGTTTCTTATAAGCTTGTTAAAAATCGTAATAAACAGTTTAGAGCAGGTTTCATGACTTGTGCTAATACCTACATGTAGCCCTGCCGTGGCATATAGCCCCGCCCTCTATTGCTATCGGCTATCCGCCGATCGTGCTGAAAGTTGATCAGCGATCGGAATCGGCCAAAAACGCTGATCGGTCCATCTCTAATAATGACTAACATTGTATTGCAGAGCTGTTCTTACAAACTAATTAATAAATAAATTAAAAATACAGTGAGATTAATTTTAGTTGTTGATAACTTCCTTTGCTTTATTCCTCTCTTCTTAAGATATCTAAATAAACTGCTTTTCTAATTTTGCTAGGTATTGCTAAATATTGCATGTGTAGTGTATGTAACCCTGTATTTTATTCTTTTCTCTCCAGCTATCAGTACTGGCCTCCTTGTTTGTGGCAGTGTTTGCGCTCACAGGACGTAAACCTGTTTGTACTAACTAGAGATACATACTCTAACTAAACACAAAGCATGTTTGTAAGTCGCTCTGGATAAAAGCTCCTGCTAAATTCATTAAATGTGAATCTGTCCATGCTCCACCCACAAGCGCATTATTCTGTATTACCATCAGACCTAAAGTAAAAATAAAACCTAGAACTGAAAAAAAGTGCATTTCATAGCAGACTGCTTTCATTTCTGAGCACATTATTAATTTTAGGTATTTATTTTGTATGGCAGGACACACTGTTAGGATAGACAGCATGCAGGATGTTGCTGTATAACTGAACTGACGTTGTCATAGTGACGAATTCTGTGCTGCTGTAGCAGTCCAATTAAAAAAGAACCCAGCTGTTCAAAATGAATAGTTGGTATAAACTGTACATCATTTAAAGGATGTTAAAATCTATTCAAGACAGTTTTGCTGACCACTGACACAGCTGATACTATTTGGAACTGAGATAAACAACTGCCTGAAAATGAAGCATAAAAAAGCCTATAATTAAAAATAAACATTAGTCTGCAATCACCAGTATGACTTTGATGGACAGTGACTGGACTATTAAGGGATGATGGTGCGTATTTCCACAGGTTGTCAGAAATAAAGCTCTTAAAGATGTACTAGTAATATACAAAGCTAATTTATATGACGTAATTAATTATAAATATAATGTAATTACGAGAGTGGTACAGTAATGTCATTATTTAAGATGTAATGACATTACTGTACCATGTTACGACTTTACCCACTGGTAGAAAATTAAATATGTGAGTTTCTGAATTTATATAACTGAACCGAACCTTTATGCCGAACTTCTGTGCGCTGTCCATCTCATATTCAGGCCCAAACGTTTGAGGGGTATCAATCAATTCCTTCTCTTCATTAACTGTAAATGAAACAAATTATCTTATTATTAACATTCAATTGACGAATACAAGATGCTACAACTGGACACATCTAAACAGTCTCAACTTACAGTAAACAGGTGGTGACATGCTTCGGGCATTTTTCACGGTTGGCTTGACTGGTTTTGACACCAATTTCTCTAAAGTTTCTTTAAACTCCTTAGTTCTTCTGTTCCATTCCTCCTTAAGCGACTTCCTGATATCCTCAACCTGAATTTCCTCAGAAGCCTCTAGCAGTAGCTCCATGTTACCTTCTTGTATCTCTGTAACACCAGGACGGAACAAGCAGTTTCCAGCCACCATTTCTTCAATCTTCTCCAACAGTTCAGTCACCTGAGCTTCATCGCCTCTTTTCGTATTTTCAAAGACGTGATATCTGTTTCCACATCTGTCTATCAGCCACCGCAGGGCCTCGCCTTCGCTCTCAATGTGCTGCTCAATCGACACATTTTGAAGAAAGTCCCCCCATGTGAACAGCACGATGGTGTGTCTCCATCCATGTTCTCCAAAGATGGCCATGTTTTCTCTCATGATCTTCTTCTGTTGTTCCTTAAAAGATGTGTCTGCAGGGATCACCAGAAGTATGGCATGGGGGAACTTCTGACACTGTAGGACACCCTTCAATGCTGCATCTTGGACCCACTCTGGGTTGAACTCAGATGAGAAGAACTTCCACCATCCAGGAGTGTCCAACAAGGTGATCTTCCTTTTAGCCACCTCTCCAGATCTTCTTCTACACTCTGTGGTTCGCTCCTTTGTCACAAACTCTTCCTGATTCAGTAGAGTGTTTCCTGCTGAGCTCTTTCCAGACATCACCCAACCCAAGAGTACAACTCTCAGCTCTTCAAGATGATGTACATATGCTTCAATTCATATATGGGGAAGAAGAAAAGTTAGTACATGGAATGACGTGGAATGACAAAAAATTGAAGATAAATAGCCAGACGTGTGGACTCGAGTCACATGACTTGGACTCAAGTCCAACTAGAGTCACTAAACTGATGACTTGTGACTTGACAACATCACTAAAGACTTACAACTTGACTTAGACTTTATCTTTACTGACTTGGACTTGGAATCAGACTTGAGCTTTAAGACTTGAAAAGACTCGCCACCCTATTTTAAGATAATAAATAAAAAAACTTCAAATTACTGATCATTTTCTATTAAATGGAGCTGTAATGCTAGGCAGCTGTGCTGCACCGCTCAGTTTATCTGTAACCTAGCAACAAGTGAAGTTCTGCAGCCAATCACGGGAAGCTTTGGGGGGCGCCAGTGTTGAATTTGTGCAGAGACGAGGAGCAACATGCTCCTGAAAATAATCCCGTTTAACTACAAAGAAGTGATCCAGTAGAGCAGAACAGTATAAACACTGATCAGTCCATGCAGAGCTACTACACATGCTGTTAGAACTGAGAGACCCGTCCAGATATTAATGGTTATGTGTTTAGAATGTGATTATTAAGTTCCTGTAGGTGTAATGAGTACTAATACTAACATACAGTGCAGTTTTTCTCAGCCTCAGACTTCGAGACCCACTGCCTCACATTTTAGTGGTTTTTCTGTTTCAACAGCTATTTTAACTGGTAATGGACTGGTAATGAGGTGATTGGACTGGTAATGGACTGGTAATGAGGTGATTGGACTGGTAATGGATTGGTAATGAAGTGATTAGACTGGTAATGAGGTGATTGGACTGGTAATGGACTGGTAATGAGGTGATTGGACTGGTAATGGATTGGTAATGAAGTGATTGGACTGGTAATGGACTGGTAATGAGGTGATTGGACTGGTAATGGACTGGTAATGAGGTG
The DNA here is from genome assembly GCA_021613375.1 of Megaleporinus macrocephalus. Classification (NCBI taxonomy): domain Eukaryota; kingdom Metazoa; phylum Chordata; class Actinopteri; order Characiformes; family Anostomidae; genus Megaleporinus; species Megaleporinus macrocephalus. The sequence goes on along the minus strand of CM038721.1, from coordinate 1,491,926 downwards.
ATTGGACTGGTAATGAGGTGATCAGTGATTAGAACCGCTTGAAATGATCTAATGTCATATGCATCAATACAAGTTATTATATTTAAAGTTAGTTAATACAAACTTTAAAAACGTTAATGTTATATTAATGTTAGTTTAATGTTCTACTAATCAACTGCATCAACTGTGTTAAATACTGAAATGATGTTACATCTGGTGACTTGACTAGGACTCAAAGTTTAAGACTTGGGACTTGATTGTCACGACTTGCAACTTAGTGACTTGGTCCCATGTCTGTAAACAGCTCTTCAGAGAAATGTTTATTACTCTACTGAACTGTAAATAAACATACCTTTTTCTTTAATCAAGGATCTTTCTTCCTGGACCTTGGACTGACGTGCAGCTGCTCTTCTCTGAACTTCCTCCCACATTCCCTGAAGTCCTTGTAGCACCTCCAGATCAACCTCGAAATGTCCATCATTATGTCTTACTACATTCTCTATCTTCTCAAATAATTCAGTGACTTGAGTTCTGTTGTTTGTGTTAATATTATCAAAAACATGATATCGGTTTCCACATTTCTTTAAAAGCCTCTGCAGGGTTTCTCCCTCCCTTTCTATGTACTGCTCGATGTCTGTCAGTGAGTCGCCCCCTGTGAACAGCACTATGGTATGCTCCCAGACTCTCTCACTCAGGAGCTCCATGTGCTGCACTAGTGGTTCCATGTTCTTTTCCTTGAATGATAGATCTGTATTAATAACCAGGAGAAAGGCCTGAGGTCCTGGAGGACACAGAGATACACTGCGCATTATAGCTTGTTTGGAAAGCTCTGGGGAATCTCTCATACTGCAGTCTTTCCACCAGCCAGGTGTGTGAACCAGCGTGACTTTCCTTCCGTTAACGTATCCCTCTTTCTTCACACACAGACCACTCACTGCCATAGACACACTGGGTCCTAGTATAGTTCTGATCACTGAAGTCTTTCCAGCCTTGTGCCATCCCAGAACTACCACCCTCAGCTCCGTGTCTGAAAGAGATTAAATATGAGTCACTATTGTAGTTAAAAAACATTAATAAATAAATATAATATTGTTTATTCACATTTTACATAGAGAAATTCTTTCTTATGTTTAAAGAAATCCACATAAATAAAATCTAGACTGTTAAACTGTGAACCAGTAGATATGAAGAACATTACAAATGGCTATATTTAAATGAAATATCTGATAATAATGTGAAATTACTCACCGTTACTGGTAACTTTTTGTATTTCTGACATTTTCCCAGTTGTATTCTTGAAGACACTTCTGTACAACATGGGAGTGTCAGTGTAATGCCTGTTTCTACTGAACTCCTGAAGCAAATGCCTAAAACATTGCAGTTTCCCAACATAACCAGAAAAACAAGATTCCCCAACTTGAGATGGACATGGTCCGGTAAATTCATGGTATCCGTTGAATGTTACTGTAAATGGTACACCTGCTTGAACCTTGAGTTTAATTCCTTATGTTCTAAAGACAAATGGTGACTATTTAAACTGAACATCTGGTTTTTGAACTCTCTTTTCAGTTTCCACTTGGAAACACAATATAGTTTTGATTTATTGTCATATTCTTTCAAATAGACAAAACAATGTTGGCCAATAGACTTTTACAGTAATCAGGATTAAAACCTGAGGGCTTCTAAATAAAAAGTTACCATCAGAAATTTTAATAATTTTAATAAATTTTAATAAATCCCCTGTTAGAATCCTTTACACCATGCTATCAGGAAAACACTAAACACTACTACTAACTAGGGGTGGGCGATATGGACCTACAATAATATCACGATATTTCATGGTATTTTTGCAATTATGATACTCTTGGTGATATGACAAAACATTGAATTAAAAAAATATTTCAAGAATACATTACTGCAACTAAATGAAAATGAAATTGTATTATTGCATACGATATGATATGGCACACACATAACTGAGATATTAAACAATACAAGAATTTTTATCAGACTGTAACAGAAGTCATTGATCCAGAATGTCACGATACTAAATAATACACTCCAAATATCTCCATATATCCAGGACTGAAGTAAAGTGAATGATACTGGAGATAAAATCTGTCTCTAGTAGAAATATAATGGGAAATGAGAAAAGTGTGAATTTATTTTTTCTAAAAGCAGTAAAAGTAGTACCTGATGTGATAATTAGGGATGTGATAATTAGTGATGGTGATATGGGTGATATTTCAGGGTATAATATCGTTCACCATATTTAAAAATGTTGGCGATATTATTGTCTATGATATGATATGACACACCTCTATTACTGACTACACTTTTAATGGTTTCTATGTTTATTTTTTAGTAGGGATTGTTAACTCATTTCATTCTGACTATGATGCATATTCACTGTGTAACGCTGTTGTTATCAAGACGTTGTAACTACAACCAAATTAAGTTGCTCTTTAAATTGCAAACAAAAAATCTCTATATTTAATTTAAAACATAGCCATTTAGAATGTTTTGACAGCAACACATTTTTAAAAGGTGGAAAGTTGATGTTCAACTCTTCTTGTATCAGCTTTATCTGCTGAAGTTCTGAAACTGAAATGTTTCCATTCTTGCTTGTTATCAGATTTTAACTGCTCAACGTCTCCTTTGTCCTATTTTCTCTTCCATTACGCTCCAGATGTTTTCAGTGGGTGACTTTCCTTCCGGGTGTAGCTTCAACACCCGTATATACCGTTCAGCATTAATGGAGCTTCACAGATGTGCTGGTCACCCAGACCATGTGCACTAATGCCAGCGATAGAGGTGATTTTCAAAAACCCCATTCATTCCTGACACAGACTAATCTAACTTAGACTGAGAGTTAATACTGGAATTAACAAGGAAATTATAATAAATTAACACTGAAAACACTGTTAACATTAACACTGAAGATTAGGCTGCAACCAATTTTAGTTTTCTCTCTTTCTTTTGTAGTTTGTTTACTCGGAGCGTGCCCCCCCTCGGTTTAGTTTGTTTTCACACAGGCAAAAACCTAAATGCACCAAAATATATATCATGTATTAAAGGTACCTCAAACACACGTGATCTATAAACAGTTAAAGACTAAGAGTCTACACTCTGACTGGATTTTTAGAGGCACAAATGACACGTAGCTCCTACACGCCTCACACACAACAAACCGGACAGTTTGTGAACTGTGTTTTAAAGCTCTGCGGTATCTAGAACCGTCTCAGGTTCTACACTGGACGATTAAGAAGCGGTTAGCAAAGCGTAGTCTAGTGACTTTACTGAAAGAAACATGTTACAGACTCATTTATGTTCAGCGTTAAATACGGATACACAGAGTCTTCTGTCCGTTCTCTGCGTTCATTCAAGTCAAGTCAAGTCAAGTGGGTTTTATTGTCATTTCAACTACATACAGAGTACACAGTGAAACGAAACAACGTTCCTCCAGGACCATGGAGCACCATAGACAGTGCATACAACACAACACAACACAGTACAGACACAACACAACACAACACAGTACAGACACAACACAACACAGTGCAGACAGAACACAACACAGTGCAGACACAACACAACACAGTGCAGACAGAACACAACACAGTGCAGACAGAACACAACACAGTACAGACACAACACAACACAGTACAGACACAACACAATACAGACACAACACAACACAGTACAGACAGAACACAACACAGTACAGACAACACAACACAGTACAGACAGAACACAACACAGTACAGACAGAACACAACACAGTACAGACAGAACACAACACAGTACAGACAACACAACACAGTACAGACAACACAACACAGTACAGACACAACACAACACAACACAGTACAGACACAACACAGTACAGATACAACACAGTACAGACACAACACAACACAGTACAGACAGACAACACAACACAACACAGTCAGACAACACAACACAACACAGTACAGACGGAACACAACACAGTACAGACACAACACAACACAGTACAGACACAACACAACACAGTACAGACACAACACAACACAGTACAGACAACACAGTACAGACACAACACAACACAGTACAGACACAACACAACACAGTACAGACAGAACACAACACAGTACAGACAACACAACACAGTACAGACAGAACACAACACAGTACAGACACAACACAACAGTACAGACACCACAACACAGTACAGATACAACACAGTACAGACACAACACAACACAACACAGTACAGACAGAACACAACACAGTACAGGACAGAACACAACACAGTACAGACAGAACACAACACAGTACAGACAACACAACACAGTACAGACAACACAACACAGTACAGACAGAACACAACACAGTACAGACAACACAACACAGTACAGACAACACAACACAGTACAGACAACACAACACCGTACAGACAGAACACAACACAGTACAGACACAACACAACACAGTACAGACAGAACACAACACAGTACAGACAACACAACACAGTACAGACACAACACAACACAGTACAGACACAACACAACACAGTACAGACAGAACACAACACAGTACAGACAACACAACACAGTACAGACAGAACACAACACAGTACAGACACAACACAACAGTACAGACACCACAACACAGTACAGATACAACACAGTACAGACACAACACAACACAACACAGTACAGACAGAACACAACACAGTACAGACAGAACACAACACAGTACAGACAGAACACAACACAGTACAGACAACACAACACAGTACAGACAACACAACACAGTACAGACAGAACACAACACAGTACAGACAACACAACACAGTACAGACAACACAACACAGTACAGACAGAACACAACACAGTACAGACAACACAACACAGTACAGACAACACAACATAGTACAGACACAACACAACACAGTACAGACACAACACAACACAGTACAGACACAACACAACACAGTACAGACAACACAACACAGTACAGACAACACAACACAGTACAGACAGAACACAACACAGTACAGACAACACAACACAGTACAGACAACACAACACAGTACAGACAACACAACACCGTACAGACAGAACACAACACAGTACAGACAACACAACACAGTACAGACAACACAACACAGTACAGACACAACACAACACAACACAGTACAGACACAACACAGTACAGATACAACACAGTACAGACACAACACAACACAGTACAGACAGACAACACAACACAACACAACACAGTACAGACACAACACAACACAGTACAGACACAACACAACACAGTACAGACAGAACACAACACAGTACAGACAACACAACACAGTACAGACAACACAACACAGTACAGACACAACACAACAGTACAGACACCACAACACAGTACAGATACAACACAACACAGTACAGACACAACACAGTACAGATACAACACAGTACAGACACAACACAACACAACACAGTACAGACAGAACACAACACAGTACAGACAGAACACAACACAGTACAGACAACACAACACAGTACAGACAACACAACACAGTACAGACAACACAACACAGTACAGAGAGAACACAACACAGTACAGACAGAACACAACACAGTACAGACACAACACAGTACAGACACAACACAACACAGTACAGACACAACACAACACAGTACAGACAACACAACACAGTACAGACAACACAACACAGTACAGACAGAACACAACACAGTACAGACACAACACAGTACAGATACAACACAGTACAGACACAACACAACACAGTACAGACAGAACACAACACAGTACAGACACAACACAGTACAGACACAACACAACACAGTACAGACACAACACAACACAGTACAGACACAACACAACACAGTACAGACACCACACAGTACAGACACAACACAGTACAGACACAACACAGTACAGACACAACACAACACAGTACAGACAACACAACACAGTACAGACAACACAACACAGTACAGACAGAACACAACACAGTACAGACAGAACACAACACAGTACAGACAGAACACAGCACAGTACAGACACAACACAACACAGTACAGACAGAACACAACACAGTGCAGACAGAACACAACACAGTGCAGACAGAACACAACACAGTACAGACAGAACACAACACAGTACAGACACAACACAACACAGTACAGACAGAACACAACACAGTACAGACAACACAACACAGTACAGACAACACAACACAGTACAGGCAGAACACAACACAGTACAGACACAACACAACAGTACAGACACCACAACACAGTACAGATACAACACAACACAGTACAGACACAACACAGTACAGATACAACACAGTACAGACACAACACAACACAGTACAGACAGAACACAACACAGTACAGACAACACAACACAGTACAGACAACACAACACAGTACAGACAGAACACAACACAGTACAGACACAACACAGTACAGACACAACACAGTACAGACACAACACAACACAGTACAGACACAACACAACACAGTACAGACAACACAACACAGTACAGACAACACAACACAGTACAGACAGAACACAGCACAGTACAGACACAACACAACACAGTACAGACACAACACAGTACAGATACAACACAGTACAGACACAACACAACACAGTACAGACAGAACACAACACAGTACAGACAGAACACAACACAGTACAGACAACACAACACAGTACAGACAACACAACACAGTACAGACAGAACACAACACAGTACAGACAGAACACAGCACAGTACAGACACAACACAACACAGTACAGACAACACAACACAGTACAGACAACACAACACAGTACAGACAGAACACAACACAGTACAGACAGAACACAGCACAGTACAGACACAACACAACACAGTACAGACACAACACAGTACAGATACAACACAGTACAGACACAACACAGTACAGACAGAACACAACACAGTACAGACAGAACACAACACAGTACAGACAACACAACACAGTACAGACAGAACACAACACAGTACAGACAACACAACACAGTACAGACAACACAACACAGTACAGACACAACACAGTACAGACACAACACAACACAGTACAGACACAACACAACACAGTACAGACAGAGAATAATAAATAATTGCTGGTAGTGTGTAAATTGTGCAGTGTGTAATAAATAGAGTCCAGTGAGGTAGTAGAGTTATTAGTGCAATGATTTGTGCAAAAATGCTTCCCTTTTTATATCTGGAGTAAATGATGAGAGAGAGAGAGAGAGAGAGAGAGAGAGAGAGTGTAGAGAGAGAGAGAGAGAGTGTAGAGAGAGAGAAGAGTGTAAGAGAGAGAAGAGAGAGAGAGAGAGAGTGAGAGTGAGAGAGAGAGAGAGAGTGGTAGAGAGAGAGTGAGAGAGAGAGAGTGGTGTAGAGAGAGAGAGAGGAGAGAGTGTAGAGAGAGAGAGAGAGTGAGAGAGAGAGTGAGAGTGAAGAGGAGAGAGAGAGAGGAGTGTAGAGAGAGAGAGAGAGGAGAGAGAGATGTAGAGAGAGAGAGAGAGTGTAGAGAGGAGAGTGTAAGAGAGAGAGAGAGAGAGAAAGAGAGAGAGAGTGTAGAGAGAGAGAGAGAGAGTGTAGAGAGAGAGAGAGAGAGTGTATAGAGAGGAGAGAGAGAGAGGAGAGAGTGTAGAGAGAGAAGAGAGTGTAGAGAGAAGAGTGTAGGAAGTGAGAGTGTACGAGAGAGAGTGTTTAGAGATAGAGAGAGAGAGAGAGAGAAAGAGAGAGAGTGAGAGAGTGTAGAGAGAGAGAGAGTGTGTAGAGAGAGAGTGAGAGAAGTGAGAGAGAGAGAGAGAGAGTGGAAGAGAGAGAGAGGAGAGAGAGAGAGAGAGTGTAGAGGGAGAGAAGAGAGAGTGTAAGAGAGAGAGAGATTGTAGAGAGAGAGAGAGAGAGAGAGATGTAGAGAGAGAGAGGAGAAAGAGTAGAGAGAGCAGAAAGAGAGAAGAAGTGAGTAGAGAGAGAGAGTGTGTAGAGAGAGAGAGATAGTGTATGAGAGAGCGAGAGATTGTAGAGAGAGAGTGTAGAGAGAGAGAGAGGAGAGAGAGAGTGAAGAGAGAGTGAGAGAGAAGAGAGAGACAGAGAAGAGTGTAAGAGAGAGAGAGAGATAGTGTAAGAGAGAGAGAGAAGAGAGCGTGTAGAGAGAGAGTTAGAGAGAGGAGTGTAGAGAGTGAGATGAAAAAGATGAGAGAGAGTGTGGTAGGAAGAGAGAAGAGAGGAGAAAAGAGACGAGAGAAGTGAGAGAGAGTGTAGAGAGAGAGAGAGAGAGAGAGAGAGTAGGAGAGAGAGAGTGTTGAGAAGAGAGAAGAGAGAGAGATGTAGAGAGAGAGTGTAGAGAGAGAGTGTAGAGAGAGAGAGAGAGAGAGAGAGAGAGAGAGAGAGAGAGAGTGTAGAGAGAGAGAGAGAGAGTGTAGAGAGAGAGAGGGAGAGAGAGAGGAGAGAGAGAAGAGAGTGTAGAGAGAGAGAAGAGAGATTGAGAGAGAGAGAAGAGAGTGGTACGATGTAACCAGAAATGATATCATTCAGACGTTGAGTTGTGTTTGAGAAGTCTTGGGGAAGAAGCTGATGCAGAGTCCTGGTCGGTAGGACGCGGATGCTTGCGGTACCTTCTTCCTGATTTCTGTACATACATTCGTTTTCAGAAAAGCTAACGGATACGGACGGGGCGGAGCGGCGCAAACACCCTCACTGGAAGACACCGTGCAGTGTAAAGCACTGTGACCTACTTCCCTCACGCCATGGCACAGAAGACAGCGGTGGGACTATTTGGAGACACGCTGTACGTTTCATTAGAAATTCCCCCGAAAATACGCTTCTACTCGGCGCCGCGAACAAACACTCATGTTTTTCTTTGTTTTTACAAAACTAAATAGCAAGACGCATGTAAAGCGGAAGCTGACGCAGAGGAGTGTGAGGGCCGTGATCGCTTATACTCACTTAAACACATGCAGAACGGAGAATAACATCAGCCTTTACCATGTTTAATAATTTAAAATAAAATCCAGATAAATCCTGCGTAAATTTTGTAATTGATTACGATTACCGTATTGTAATGATTACCAAAGACATGTCAGAGCATATATTCTTAACCTTTTTCAAACCTGGCACTGTTAATACTTACCTTAAGGGTCCCAAAAAGAGTACTCGGGTGGGTAGCTCCTGAATTTAACCTACCCTGGGTGAGTCCCAACCTGTGTAGACGGGGATGGGAGATGAAGAGAGTCTTAGTAAGGAGATTATGTGGATTGATTATTGTATACAGGGTATTACTATTTTAATCCAGTGTAGGCTAATTGTTTGTGATGAGACCATGTGCCATGACATTGCCATGTTTAATGTTCTGGGCTTTGTGTAAATAATTGGGATGTGATGTTTTAACCTGTAATTAACTGTGTTATATGCCAGGGAGGGGCAACCCATATTTATACCTCCCAATGATGGAGGAAGGGGGTCTTCTTTTCGCTTAAGCTGGCTGGGAGAGGTAATGCCTGTGTAGGCCTGTAGAGGTAATGCCTGTGTAGGCCCGTAGAGGTAATGCCTGTGTAGGCCTGTAGAGGTAATGCCTGTGTAGGCCCGTAGAGGTAATGCCTGTGTAGGCCCGTAGAGGTAATGCCTGTGTAGGCCCGTAGAGGTAATGCCTGTGTAGGCCCGTAGAGGTAATGCCTGTGTAGGCCTGTAGAGGTTATGGGACTTTATAGTCTTAGCCTTATACCTCTGTTGAGAGGCAGTTTGCTTTTTGTTTGTTTGTATGTTTATTTATTTATTTTCACTTTATTTGCTTTAACAGCGTGCTGTGTGTATTTGGTGCTGACTGGCTATAAAAAGGTGATGGACTAACTTTGCCTCTCTGCTGTTTTTATCTGGTGCTCCAGACCATTCGCCCGACTCTACCCATAAAGGGTGTTTTCTTGGCCACATATTGTAGTTGGGGGAACACGCTTTATCACACGTATATATATGGGACAAACTAGATTTATAGATTGTTACTGACAGCCTATACGGGCCCTTTAATAGCCATAGCTACATATTTAAGTGTATTCATGGAAAGCTGGAACTCTCGACTCCTATAGAACATCTGATGTTACACATAAACAAACTGTATGCTTATAGCTCAGTCCTGACTGCTCAGTCCTGACAGTGGTTTTATCTGCAGAGGGTTTAGAGGAGTACCAGGATGTTGTTAACAGACGGTCTTAAGGTGGTCTATAGACTGTAATACTGTCAGTATCAATGGGCTGCTTGGGGCGGCAAGCACTGAAAGCCAGAGGCTGTGGGCGGCGCACACAAGCAGCGTGAGAGGAGGACAGCTGCCGCTGACGTCCCCCCTGTTGCAGTGGGCTTGATGCTGTGAGGAGTTTCGCTGTACCCAGCAGACGGACACAAGGCTCTCTTAGACACACGGGTTGTGGCTTTAGGTGGGACAGAATCCGGGTTGGGCATACATGACTGGAGGTGCCTGCAGCAGAAGATAATACGGTTTTGATGGACATGAGATGATAAGTTCTGACGTAACTGGATAAACAAGTCCGCCCCCCCCCATTCGTAGTCCCTCTGTGCCCGGGAGGAGGACGCAGAGTGGCTCCAGGGACAAAAGTGGGAAAATAAGTAATTCTGTGGTTCTGTAGTTCTGTCTCGACATTTAGATTTCTCTGTTCTGACACAGTCAAGTGAGCTAGACACAAGTTAGTGCTTAAGACACTGAGTAACACATTCTTTCAGTTACTAACCAGTACAGATTAATACTAACCAGTATGAATTAATAACGATGTACTGAAGAGCTACTGTGTGGTCGGCTGTACTAACCCGTATGGATTAATACGAACCAGTATGAATTAATTATACTGTGCTGAAGAGCTGCTGTGTAGTCGGCTGTACTAACCGGTATAGATTAATACTAACCAGTATGAATTAATAACGATGTACTGAAGAGCTGCTGTGTGGTCGGCTGTACTAACCCGTACGGATTAATACTAACCGGTATGAATTAATTATACTGTGCTAAAGAGCTGCTCTGTGGTCGGCTGTACTAACCCGTATGGATTAATACTAACCAGTATGAATTAATAACGATGTACTGAAGAGCTACTGTGTGGTCGGCTGTACTAACCCGTACGGATTAATACTAACCGGTATGAATTAATTATACTGTGCTGAAGGGCCGCTGTGTAGTCGGCTGTACTAACCCATATGGATTAATACTAACCGGTATGAATTAATTATACTGTGCTGAAGAGCTGCTGTGTAGTCGGCTGTACTAACCGCTATGGATTAATACTAAACGGTATGAATTAATATTGTTGTGCTGAAGAGCTGCTGTGTAGTCAGTTGTACTAACCGGTATGGATTAATACTAACCGGTATGAATTAATTATACTGTGCTAAAGAGCTGCTCTGTGGTCGGTTGTACTAACCAGTATGGATTAATACTAACCGGTATGAATTAATTATACTGTGCTGAAGAGCTGCTGCGTGGTTGACTGTACTAACCAGTGTAGATTAATTCTAACTGGTATGAATTAAATATACTGTGCTGAAGAGCTGCTGTGTGATTGGATGTACTAACCAGTATGGATTAATACTAACCGGTATGAATTAAATATACTGTGCTGAAGAGCTGCTCTGTGGTTGACTACTAACCAGTATGGATTAATACTAACTGGTATGTATTAATTATACTGTGCTGAAGAGCTGCTCTGTGGTTGGCTGTACTAACCAGTATGGATTAATACTAACCAGTATGAATTAATTATACTGTGCTGAAGAGCTGCTGTGTTGTCAGTTGTACTAACCGGTATGGATTAATACTAACCGGTATGAATTAATTATACTGTGCTAAAGAGCTGCTCTGTGGTCGGTTGTACTAACCAGTATGGATTAATACTAACCGGTATGAATTAATTATACTGTGCTGAAGAGCTGCTGCGTGGTTGACTGTACTAACCAGTGTAGATTAATTCTAACTGGTATGAATTAAATATACTGTGCTGAAGAGCTGCTGTGTGATTGGATGTACTAACCAGTATGGATTAATACTAACCGGTATGAATTAAATATACTGTGCTGAAGAGCTGCTCTGTGGTTGACTACTAACCAGTATGGATTAATACTAACTGGTATGTATTAATTATACTGTGCTGAAGAGCTGCTCTGTGGTTGGCTGTACTAACCAGTATGGATTAATACTAACCAGTATGAATTAATTATACTGTGCTGAAGAGCTGCTGTGTTGTCAGTTGTACTAACCGGTATGGATTAATACTAACCGGTATGAATTAATTATACTGTGCTAAAGAGCTGCTCTGTGGTCGGTTGTACTAACCAGTATGGATTAATACTAACCGGTATGAATTAATTATACTGTGCTGAAGAGCTGCTGCGTGGTTGACTGTACTAACCAGTGTAGATTAATTCTAACTGGTATGAATTAAATATACTGTGCTGAAGAGCTGCTGTGTGATTGGATGTACTAACCAGTATGGATTAATACTAACCGGTATGAATTAAATATACTGTGCTGAAGAGCTGCTCTGTGGTTGACTACTAACCAGTATGGATTAATACTAACTGGTATGTATTAATTATACTGTGCTGAAGAGCTGCTCTGTGGTTGACTGTACTAACCAGTATGGATTAATACTAACCAGTATGAATTAATTATACTGTGCTGATTTATACTGTGTGTGATTGGATGTATTAATCAGTATTAATTAATTATACTGTGTTAAGAGGTACTCTGTGGATGGCTGTACTAACCAGTATGGATTAATAAAAACTGGTATAAGTTAATTATACTGTGCTAAAGAGCTGCTCTGTGGTCGGTTGTACTAACCAGTATGAATTCATTTCACTGTTCTGAAGAGCTACTGTGTGATTGGCTGTACTAAATGGCATGTATTAACACCAACATCTTCCTGTGTTGTGTGTGTATGTGGTTTATGTTGCAGTACAAATACGATACAGTTTAAGCCAAACTCATAAGCAATGTACATGAGAAACGCAATTTCCTACTCAGTGCACTAGCTAGCACCCTAGCAGTCGATTTGAGACGCCGCCCGGGGTTTAGTTTGGAACGCGCCCACAGCGCCTCCTCGGTTTCCGGAGTCAGGAAGGCGGCGCAGCTGACTTTCCTCGCTTACTTAGTGTTTCTAACACAAAACATAATCGGCACACGTTCCATTTGTATGAAATGAGGAATTAACAGAAATCTGCGCAGTGAAAGAGGCAGAATTATATCTTATTTTCTTTTTTGTCCTCTGCAGATGCGAACTGACGTTAACCATAGTTGTTTAGCTAGTCAGCTAGTTAGCAGCGGAGCACTAAGTTCGCCTCCTGTGTTTGGTTTTTAGAAACAGCGATGGGGAAACACCTCTGTGGGGTTATATTCGTGCTGTGTTTGCTGCTCGGAGATTTTGTCCTGGGATGGTTTCATTACGGGAGTCAGGGCAAAACACAACAACAACAAGACCACCGAGCTACCGCGGACGGGTCTGAGCAGAGCTGCCTGTGTCATGTGAGTACAGAGCGGATGAATTATACAATAAACTAAACCACACGGCGGTGTTATTAACTTTATTGCGTCAATATTCGTCTTTATCCCGTGCTTGACACGCGCTGCATCCTTCTCGCATTTTCTAATGTGACATTTGACGTCATCTTGAAGGAAGTCAGTCTCGCCAGCTTCTTGTTCGAATTTCTCCGTTCCACCTTAAATCCTGCTGAACGAAACCGCTGCAGCCTTTAAGGTGGAACGGGGAAAATCAAACAGGAAGCGAACTTCAGCTGGATAATAATTTAAGTTATTTTATATATTTTGTATATAAATTAGCAGCTGTCGTGCTAGTGTGGTGAAAAGTACACAATTCAAACGCGCGTTCCGCAAAAAATAAAATAAAAGTAAACCCGCAGAAATCAAACCGACCAGTTACTCAGCGTGTTGTTGTCTGATTGGCTGGGCTGCGTTTCGGCGCAGACGCGGCTGTGGGATTTGTAGTTTCCGCTGAGTCACGCTGCCGTACGAGTGAACGGCGCAGCAGCGGCTAAAAAACTACAACTCGACAGGCGGCGCTACGTGTGACGCGAGCTTTGTTTTGGAGGCGTGAGGCTCCAAGACATGTGGATTTAAGTGTCAAGCGAACTCTCCCTCCCTTTCCAAAGTTGGGTTTATAGGCACCAGGGCTAGAAGGTCTAGGATCACCTCAGAGGAGTTTAATATGCTTGGAGACAGATGCAGCCTGTGGAGGACAGCCTTTCTTGCCATCAACTTTTTTGGACTTTTGCAGTCAAGCCAGATCACAGAGGGCGTAAGACTTATACTGTAACTTGTGCTTTGAGGATAAAACGTTACTTTATATGTATTTAATTAAGCCAGTTTTACCTGTGATTCAAATTAGGCTCTGTTTTAAGGACAAAAATGAACATATGTTAATGTGAATTGGTTAATTTTAGAGAAACTTGCCTGATTTTATGTTTTAGTACAGTGGTAGTGAGGGGAACCAGGTGTTGTGACCACTTACAGGTGGGCCATATGGTAAAAAAGTAATATTGCAACACTTTCAGGATGCAGTATTTGTAATAATATTTATTTTTGTAAACATCTGATCCATTAGAACAGAGAAAACAAGAACCTTTTAAAAAAATACCACCAAAAACTATGAACACAGTCATTTTTATTAAATATTTAAATATTAAATACACCATGCTGCACTAAACTAATTTTATGGTGATGAATTTTGCTCTCTGGTCAGTGCTCAAGTACTGCCATGTACACCATATGTTTATAATTGAATAGTATATTGTATTGTGATGTCATTTATCACAGTATAGTTTTTATGTGCAATATTAATATCAGTGAAATAGTGAAAAATAGTATGTATTTCTCCACTATTAAAGCCAGTAAACACATTTTAGGCCTAAATCCCATCTTAAAACTACTGTTCATCATCATCTCAGGCAAGTTCCATGACCGTGAGAGGGCTTTCAGAGCTGGACGTTGGGTTCCCATCACCAGCACTGCTCTGACTCTGAAGCTTTGAATGGATTAGTTGGTGTTTTAATGCAGATGGTTGTGAGAAGTTGTTGGAATTCCCCTCTCAGTGAGCCTATAGATGCATGTCTATGAATCCAGGTACCTGCTGCATGGAGGTGTTAATTATTCAGGTGATGTTCGTTACAGATACCAATGCAAACTCCCTCACACAAAGCAGCGGTCTGTGCATAATGCATGGAGGGAGATAAATAAAGGTAGCCGGTGTCAGATGTGGAGAGAGAAAGCTGGTTTCTGGTTTAGAATCTGGTAGCAGTTATTAAACGGAGTATCATTTGTGTGGGTGTTGTGGGTTCAGTTACTGGTGTACATGTAATTAACTGTGTGGCACATGCACATCTGCCGCCTTCTCTTTCTTCTCCTTTTTTAAAAATACCTCCTCTTTTATCAGTTAACCGGCGTCCTGGACGACTGCTTCTGCGACATCGAGAGCATCGACGTCTTCAACAACTTCAAGATTTTTCCGCTGATACAGAAGCTCATTGAGAGAGACTTCTTTAGATACTACCGGGTAAGTTCCTCCGCTCGCCAGCGCTGCTCTCTCGTGATCTCCTCGTCGTGATGAAGGCTATTTGCACGACTTTTGCTTATTGCAAATCGTCGCTCCATATGATTGCCGTGTCTCTCCTTACGCAGGTGCTGCAGGTTAGTTGTTAACCTGCTGGTTTGCATGTGTGCTGAGATCTGCTCCTTGATGTGTTTCACTCGCTGGCCGAGCACCTTGCTGTGTCTCTTATAGAGCTAGAGTGAATTCTAAGAAAAGTTAGAAGAAGCTAAAGTCAGGTGTGCGGGTGGATGTACACGTGCTGCCTCTACGCGCTGCAGAGCGGCCTGTTTTAATTTCAGTGCGTATGATAGATAGATAGATAGATAGATAGATAGATAGATAGATTGATTTAGAGTTGTGTTTGTACACAGAGGAATCTGACCTCCTCATTTAACCCACCCATGCAGCGAAACACACACACACACTAGGGGGCAGTGAAACACCCACATACACACACTTGTCAACACACACTAGTGGGCAGTTAAACATACACATACACACACACTAGGGGGCAGTTAAACACACACACACACTAGGGGGCAGTGAAACACCCACATACACACACTTGTCAACACACACTAGGGGGCAGTGATACACCCACATACACACACTAGGGGGCAGTTAAACATACACACACACACACCCCTGTCGCTAGGGGGCAGTGAAACGCGTGCACACACACACACATCCCTGTCGCTAGGGGGCAGTGAAACGCGCACACACACACATGCTAGGGGGCAGTTATTAGAATTAAATAGAATTGTGGAATATTATGTGAACTGGCCACGCTGCACACAGATCTACCGGCTGGTCTTCTGAGCTCAAAACCTTCAGCCAATCAGAAGTCAGAATGCAGTTGCGGGTAAATGACTGAACCGTATTTTATAAATTCTGTTTTTATTGAACAGAGAGTCTGATCTGTCTGATCTGTCTGATCTGTCTGATCTGTCTGATCTGTCTGATCTGTCTGTCTGTCTGTCTGTCTGTCTGTATAACGTTTGTGTACCTGAAGTGCTGTATGTGTGAAAGGCTGTGAGTGTGAACTGCAGCCCCTCCGTGTTGTTACACCATAAACAGGTAGCATGTAGGTTAGTGTACTTCAGTGAGAGTCTTAGAGGAGCTGAACACGGTCTCATTTATTAGAATCTCAGGAAGTTGCTGGTTCACACGAGAGTGATTTCACTGCTGATCAGAATAAACACCTGCGAGTCTCACAGTGTTAAATGATTCATCTACTTTACTGAAAGCGGAAGAGAGAGAGAGAGAGTGTGTGTGTGTGTGTGTGTGTGTGTGTGTGTGTGGAAAAACTTGCTGCTGCAGGTTACTGAAGAGGAAGTGGCTTTGAGTTAGAGGTTGATATGTTAGAAACATGGTGCAGATCCACATCAGCTTTCACGATCACGAGAAAGCAGATCAGATCCTAACTTACTAAACATTCAGCTGATCTGTGGGAACGGATTTGATCACTGTGTTATTAATACTGTTTATATATACAGTTTATATAGAGGTTATACGTGTTACACCACTGTTACGCCCACTGAGGGGCAGAAAGACTGAGTGTTAGTGTTCAGTGTGAATGCAGCAAAACACACATCTTCATACAGACTAGTGAACGAGTGAAACACTCACGTACACACACACACAGACAATAGTTAACACTTTCACTGGGGGCAGTGTAACACATACACACACACACATACAAATACCAGTGGGCAGTGAACCCCTCCCCTCCATACACTCCAAAAATTTAACAAAACAGGTTCAGGCGGTTGTCCAGCTGTCGAGCTGGAGTACGAGCTACAGAACTGGCTGGAGAAAGTTTTAGCCCTCAGTCGTACCCTCTCAGTCTCCAGCAGCTTTAGCTACACTCTTTACTGACCGCTGTTTTCTGCAGCCATGTCGGCGAAGTCGGTGAAGTCGGCTCTCAATGATCTGATTATTTGCTATTTAAATAAACAGCAGGCATAATTGTTTTAGTTCCTTATCTTACAAATGAAATAGACGGCGTTCTGTAAATGACTCCTCTTAAACAAAAGGCATTGTGTTTGATGTTGTAACTTCAAATACAGTACTGTTTAAAAGAGCTGATAGTTTATGATCTGTATATACTGTGTGGTCTGTATAGTGTGTATGTACTGTATGGTCTGTATAGTGTATATGGTCTGTATAGTGTATATGGTCTGAGTGGTCTGTATGTTCTGTATAGTGTGTATGTACTGTATGTTCTGTATAGTGTATATGGTCTGAGTGGTCTGTATGGTCTGTATAGTGTGTATGTACTGTATGTTCTGTATAGTGTATATGGTCTGAGTGGTCTGTATGGTCTGTATAGTGTGTATGTACTGTATGGTCTGTATAGTGTATATGGTCTGTATAGTGTATATGGTCTGAGTGGTCTGTATGTTCTGTATAGTGTGTATGTACTGTATGGTCTGTATAGTGTATATGGTCTGAGTGGTCTGTATGTTCTGTATAGTGTGTATGTACTGTATGGTCTGTATAGTGTATATGGTCTGTATAGTGTATATGGTCTGAGTGGTCTGTATGGTCTGTATAGTGTGTATGTACTGTATGGTCTGTATAGTGTATATGGTCTGAGTGGTCTGTATGTTCTGTATAGTGTGTATGTACTGTATGGTCTGTATAGTGTATATGGTCTGTATAGTGTATATGGTCTGAGTGGTCTGTATGGTCTGTATAGTGTGTATGTACTGTATGGTCTGTATAGTGTATATGGTCTGAGTGGTCTGTATGGTCTGTATAGTGTGTATGTACTGTATGGTCTGTATAGTGTATATGGTCTGTATAGTGTATATGGTCTGAGTGGTCTGTATGTTCTGTATAGTGTGTATGTACTGTATGGTCTGTATAGTGTATATGGTCTGAGTGGTCTGTATGTTCTGTATAGTGTGTATGTACTGTATGGTCTGTATAGTGTATATGGTCTGAGTGGTCTGTATGTTCTGTATAGTGTGTATGTACTGTATGGTCTGTATAGTGTATATGGTCTGAGTGGTCTGTATGGTCTGTATAGTGTGTATGTACTGTATGGTCTGTATAGTGTATATGGTCTGAGTGGTCTGTATGGTCTGTATAGTGTGTATGTACTGTATGGTCTGTATAGTGTATATGGTCTGAGTGGTCTGTATGTTCTGTATAGTGTGTATGTACTGTATGGTCTGTATAGTGTGTATGTACTGTATGGTCTGTATAGTGTATATGGTCTGAGTGGTCTGTATGGTCTGTATAGTGTATATGGTCTGAGTGGTCTGTATGGTCTGTATAGTGTGTATGTACTGTATGGTCTGTATAGTGTATATGGTCTGTATAGTGTATATGGTCTGAGTGGTCTGTATGTTCTGTATAGTGTGTATGTACTGTATGGTCTGTATAGTGTATATGGTCTGAGTGGTCTGTATGTTCTGTATAGTGTGTATGTACTGTATGGTCTGTATAGTGTATATGGTCTGAGTGGTCTGTATGTTCTGTATAGTGTGTATGTACTGTATGGTCTGTATAGTGTATATGGTCTGAGTGGTCTGTATGGTCTGTATAGTGTGTATGTACTGTATGGTCTGTATAGTGTATATGGTCTGAGTGGTCTGTATGGTCTGTATAGTGTGTATGTACTGTATGGTCTGTATAGTGTATATGGTCTGAGTGGTCTGTATGTTCTGTATAGTGTGTATGTACTGTATGTTCTGTATAGTGTATATGGTCTGAGTGGTCTGTATGTTCTGTATAGTGTGTATGTACTGTATGGTCTGTATAGTGTGTATGTACTGTATGGTCTGTATAGTGTATATGGTCTGAGTGGTCTGTATGGTCTGTATAGTGTATATGGTCTGAGTGGTCTGTATGGTCTGTATAGTGTGTATGTACTGTATGGTCTGTATAGTGTATATGGTCTGAGTGGTCTGTATGTTCTGTATAGTGTGTATGTACTGTATGGTCTGTATAGTGTATATGGTCTGAGTGGTCTGTATGGTCTGTATAGTGTGTATGTACTGTATGGTCTGTATAGTGTATATGGTCTGAGTGGTCTGTATGGTCTGTATAGTGTGTATGTACTGTATGTTCTGTATAGTGTATATGGTCTGAGTGGTCTGTATGGTCTGTATAGTGTGTATGTACTGTATGTTCTGTATAGTGTATATGGTCTGAGTGGTCTGTATGGTCTGTATGGGGTGAATGTTATGTTTTAAGCTTACATACTACAGAAGTTTAATGAAAATGAATGAAATGAAAATGAATATGTCCTGATATAGGACGTTGGTCAGCTGATGTCTCAGTCGGGTTCTAGTGCTCTCTATGAACTTTTGGACGAGGTCATTCATTGTCCATGGCTTCTCTTTCCTCAGGTAAACCTTAAACGGCCCTGTCCGTTTTGGCCCGACGACAGCCACTGCGCCATTAAGGACTGCCAGGTGGAACCCTGCCCTGAGGTTAGAGTTCAGCGACTGTCCCAGGACTGGGCAGAAAAATACTTATTTTATAAAATAGTATTTCTATTTTCTCAGCACTGAGATAATTGGAGATGAAGTCGGCTTACTGTTATCACCAAGTTCTTGTTTATTGTACTGCTGTTGTAAAGACTGTGAGGCTCTGCATGAAGTTCTTGTCCTTTGCTGTGTTTGTCCTTCATACAGAGCAAGATTCCAGTTGGGATTAAATCAGGCAACTATAACAAGGTGAGAGAATCTCCGGAGAGCGTGTTCCCTCTAGTAAACAGTGTTTGCATGATAATAAGTGCTGTAATTACTTGACGTTTGTAAACGATGTGCAGTCCGTATCGCGCCGCTGCCGGTGCAGTAATTGCCCCTGTGAGGTTT
This sequence comes from Megaleporinus macrocephalus, assembly GCA_021613375.1. Classification (NCBI taxonomy): domain Eukaryota; kingdom Metazoa; phylum Chordata; class Actinopteri; order Characiformes; family Anostomidae; genus Megaleporinus; species Megaleporinus macrocephalus. The sequence goes on along the minus strand of CM038721.1, from coordinate 1,471,461 downwards.
AAAGGTGTAGATCTGTATATTTAAAGCGAGCGTTCAGGGAAACCTGATAGCTGCTAACTTGACTTTTCTCATTCGACTGGAAGATTACAGCCACCTGTTCACCTGCTCACACACTTCCCTCACACTGCGTCTTCCAACACCACTGAAACTCCATCGTTATATGTAGGCTGGTATCGATCTTATATTTTACTCATCTTATATTTTATATACACGAGTGTCACACAGTCAATGAGTGTAAATATCAAATATACTATATACCATCAAGTGTGTATAACATACAGTCAACAAGTGTGTGTGTGTATTTATATATATATATATATATATATATATATATATATATATATAGTCAATAAGTGTATTTGCAATACCATATATACAGTCAATGAGTGAAAATATCATATACACTTAGGGCTGGGCGATATTGGGAAAAAATCGTATCATATTTTTTTCATATCAGTCAATATCGATATATCACCATATAAATCAAATCACTGTTTTGCCTGCACTCTTATATTATCACACACTTCCCTCACACTGTGTCTTCCCTCAAACCGAGCTGTCTTGCTCATGTGTAGAAACAAAATTATAGACAAAATTTAAATGTAAATATAGCTTCTAAAGCTGTGTTTCAATAAAAAAAACTTGCTGATTCTATACATATCATTGTACAGGAGTTACGATCCAATATATTGCACTACTGCAAGACGATATATTATGATTATTTTCAAATTTAATTTTGGGAAAACTCTCAAAGAGTAAAAACACACCAACCCTATGCATGGGTTTGCTAATGCTAACGTTAGCGGTGCGCCCTGCCATCTAGTGGTCAGGACCTGAAACTCAAAGAATCCTGGATCTTGAACTGTTTTCATTCAGGCTTCTTACGGCGTTTTCACACCAGCACTGTTTAGTTCAGTTAAAACGGACTCTGGCTGGTGCGGTTAGTTTTGGAAGGTGTGGAAACAGAAAACAACCGCACTGAGACCCTCGAGAGGAAGATATATTTCTTTTATAAATCCAGTCGTGGTGGAGAGATGCATGTAGGGCATTATAAGGCCAAATAGTCCCCAGAGAAAGTGCACTGTTGGTGGAATTCCCCTTTAATGTTCTCAGGAGGCACTTTCCAAACTTCTCTCAGAGGAAGACTGGATCTATTTTTAGTTGTCATCCAGTGCCTGGCTTTACTAATCAGTTTAATCAGATTAGTATTGCTGATGTTGGAATTTAAGTTGATGATGAGTGATGGAAAGAGAGAAAAAATAAATAAATAAATAATAATAATAATAATAATAATAATAATAAAAAAAAAATATATATATATATATATATATCACATTTTATATCCAAAGTAAGTACATCATATTAAGTCAATAAGTATACCAAATATTTTATATATATAAATATAGTCAATGAGCTGTGAGTGTATTTGTCATACCATATATACAGTCAACAAGTGTATATATAAAGTCAGTGAGCACATCATATACTATATACAGTCAGTATGTACCATAGTATGTACCATATATGGATCATATATATATATATATATATATATATAATATTTAGGTCCTTCTAGTTAGTTTATCTACAGCTAGCTCACAAGCACTGTTCTCGTGGACGCTGTGTGTTGCTTGTCAGTGATACTTCAGTAATCACCAAATTCACAACACTGCAGTAGCTGCAAATAACTCTGACTTTATCAGGAGAGGCGTCAGTGGAGCCGTCAGTAGAACCTGACATTGTAAACCTAAAGGATCCGGTCAGTCAGCTACCGATGGTTCAGTTGCTGATGTTGGAATTTAACAAATTCATTCAAATTAATTGTACATTTTTAAACTAGTTTACAAGAAAACTCCAGTTTGTTTGTGTTTGTCTTCATGTTAAAGTGTTTTTACTAGCATTAACACACTTCCTGTCCAGTTTTAAACCGTTAGCCTCCGTACCTGAGACTTTCACACCGTACGTACGTCAGGAACAGCCCTGTGGTGTGAACAGAAGCTCCTGTGTGAGGAGAAGTGGCTCTGAGTCAGTGTTACGTGTGTTTTGTTGCTGTAGACCTGCTGGTTGGAGTAATGAAGCAGAAGACCGACGATAGGCTCACTTGTTCCAGCACTTAGTGTCGAGTCAGCGCTCAGCGCTCCTCCAGCCTCGCTGTTTGCTCTGAGCGCTGTGACATCTGGCTGCGTGATAGCGGTCAAGGTCAGACAGGCTGCGTTTCAGCTGAGCTGATCTGCACGTACAGCTTTTAACAGATAACCAGCAGGTCTGAGCGAGTCTCGATCAGTAACAACACAATACCACTGAAACTCAAGCGTTGTGTGTCAGCTGATCTTATATTTTACTGATCGTATATTTTACTGATCGTATATTTTACTGATCGTATATTTTACTGATCTTATATTTTACTGATCGTATATTTTACTGATCGTATATTTTACTGATTGTATATTTTACTGATCGTATATTTTACTGATCGTATATTTTATAAGTAGCGTAGTGTAAACTGTGGCTGTGCTTTAATTTACTGCTTTACTGAGAAAACAAAGTCCCAAAACAGAGATTCTGATTGGTTCTGCTGCTGAACTGGAGACTGACTACGGACTGCTCTACATTGTTTCCAGTAGTTAAGAGTGTTTCTGGGTTCAAATCCTCTCTCAGGACTGTTCAATCAATCAATCAATCCATCAGTCAATCAATCAATCAAACTTTATTTTAGCCTCGGAGGCACATTAAGGGTGACCTTCATTTTCAGTGTTTTCAGTGTTGAGCATTTACAATAAACAGGGACTGAAAAAGTACAAATTTAATTACAATTATAAGTATAAACAACAGAGGGAACTCAGCCAATAAACATTAAAGGAAAATAATAATAATATAATGATAAAAATAAAATAAATGTAACATTAAGTAAAACGAGTAGTGAAATTTAATTACCTTAAGTAAAAGGAAAAGCAGCTAATACACATCTAATAATAATAATAATAATAATAATAATAATAATAATAATAATAATAATAATGTAAGATTATGTAAAACAGGTAGTATAAATCAAATTTAATTATATTAAGTAAAAGGAGCAGCTAATACACATTTATTATTATTATTATTATTATTATTATTGTTATTATTATTAGTAGTAGTAGTAGTAGTAGTAGTAATAATAATGATAATAATGATAATAAAATATATGTAAGATTATGTAAAACAGGTAGTATAAAACAAATGTAATTACCTTAAGTAAAAAACGGATGAAAAGCAGCTAATACATATTAAAGAAAAATGCTACTACTATTACTAATACTACTACTAATAATAAAAATAATAATAATAAATGTAAGATTAAGTAAAACAGGTAATAGTTAACAAAATTACTTTAAGTAAAAAACTGAGGGAGCACAGCTAATATACATATAAATAATATAAATAATATTAAAGTAATATAATATAAAATAATAATAATAATAATAATAAAGTAAATGTAAGATGAAGTAAAATGGGTTGTAAAAATTGAATTTAATTATCTTTAGTGAAAACAACCAAACTGAAAGCAGCTATAAACACTAAAATAAAATAAACGAATAAAATGAGTGTGGGGTGAAGTCAGACAGGTACAGGTCGTCTGCGGGGGCTAGAAATGAAGAGTTTAGAGTGGCCGAGTGACGCCAGCGAGCTGAGCTCTAGCGTCTCCTGTGGTGATGTCCAGCTCGCTGGTGCTGCCGGAGCAGGTTTTGTAAAGTGTTCTCGGTGTCCTCTCTGACATTCCGCTCCTCTCCCAGCAGTATTCCCTGGCTGCCAACACTATCCGAGACATTAAGGAGTGTGAGCAGGCTCACGAGCTGGGCGCCATTAACAGCACGCTGAGGTATGCAGTTATCACCAACACTAGACCCAACTGTCCCCGTCCTGCTGTCCTGTTTGTTGTCCTGATGATGTGTTTTTAATATCTGTCCACAGCAACCAGAGTAAAGAGGCGTTTGAGGACTGGGCGCATCACGACGACGCCCAGGATCACTTCTGCGGGCTGGACGGTGAGACACGGCGCTATCGCTATATGCTCTCAGACGTAGGGTGTGAGATACGATGTGTTTATCTAAAGTACGTTACAGTGATGCACCGGCCAAAGCTGGGACTGTCACGGTTATTAATGGCTTGACTGCTGTTGTTTTCCAGTTTGTAGGTTTTTACCATCAAATGTTTACAACAAAGAGAATATCGTACCTGTCCAATGAAAAACAAGTATCTTTACAATTGCAACTTTACAGGAGAGACCAAAAACATACTTTACTTTTAATGAAAGCAGAATTTTTTCTAAGCCATTTTGGAGCATTTCTATTAGAGATGGAAAGATCGATCGACTATGTATCGGTATTGGCCAATTTTTTAATTACATTTTTTGATCAGTGATCGGCCGATAGTTCTCCAATTTAGACGATCCCGAGAGCTGATTGATGGTGTTAAACAAATGAGATTAATTTCAAGCTAGCGTTTCATTGAAACCCCCTCCAGTCAGGTTGCAATTCCTATCTGAACCACTAGGTGGAAACACATACACTTTCAGTTTACACAGACTGACTAAAGCAGTGTGTCTCGTTGGGGAACCAAGACAAAGATATTTAACACTATTAATCAGATACAGCACTTCAGAGACACCACGCAGCTGAACACAGTGAGTATCAGTAACAGCAGAGCTAGAACACACAGCTAACACAAAACTAATAACCCAGAAACCAGTACAGACCAGATCTGACCGGTACGAACAGAACAGCAGCAGTAATTCAATATTCTACATTTAATGATTACAGATTTAGTTTAAAATAACAGAGTCTGAGTTTAATGACTGCAGTTTTTACTGTAATTATTTGATTAGCTTTTTTCGTTTTAAATTAAGGGTCTAAATGTAATGATTGCAGTATATTTGTTTAATTTACTTTGTTTATTTACTGATAATTTAGTTAAAAATATGATGCTGTTTCATATGAGCTCATTAAAAATGGTAATAAACAGTTTAGACCATGTTTCATGACTTGCTTGTGCTGATAACTACATGTAGCCCTGCCGTGGCATATAGCCTCGCCCTCTATCGGTATTGGCTATCGGCCGATCGTGCTGAAAGGTGATTGGCGATTGGAATCAGCCTCAAAAACGCTGATCGGTCCATCTCTAATTTCTATTGGTCCATTAGTCATGAAATTTTCACGCAATGTAAATAGTGATTGGCGTGTTTGAATAATGTAAAACTGGACAAAAATGGAAATACATGGTTTTCATTGGACAGTGATGATAAGTGTGTTTCAGGGACCTGCAAGTAAATATTAGAAAACAGGAAACACATTGAACTCTGGCTTTGTTTTTATACTGTGACCTGCTGATCGTACGCCAGAAGACTTTTAAAAGACTCTGAAAAGACGTTTAATAGACTAAAGTCTGACCCTCTCACATCTAAACACTCAGACTTTTAGTCTCAGACTTTTAGTCTCAGACTAGTCACAGGATATGATTTACCAAAGACTGGGGGTCTTTCAAAGTTTATATGATTGAAGTTCAGCTGAAACGTACGGTTCGCTGGTAGGTTAATTGTAAACACTGTCCATCTTTTTCGTTTTCCACTCCGTCGTGGTATAAATGGGAAGACATGTCAAAGAGGCACTCTTGCTCACTCCACAGCTCACTCCACAGCTCACTCCACAGCTCGATCCACAGCTCACTCCACAGCTCACTCCACAGCTCACTCCACAGCTCTTCCAGTTTCTCCTCCTTCTATACAGTCCAGGAGAACCACAGTCTCCGAACCCTCGCTGGACTCCCACTCCATATCTAACTTCTTTACTCGCCAGACGTTCCTGTACTCGCCTCGCGGCCTCCTGTTTGGTGGTGAACAGAGCTCTCCTATTGGTTCTCGACAATGTTTATCTGAACGCTCGGACGAGAAACAGACTGACTTAACCCCGCCGTCTCGACCACCTCACGCTAAACGATCGAGATGACGCGAGTGCGACTCAACTCCAGCAAGACTCATGATTTTATTCCGACACTGGAAACTTGTCTGCGACAGTAAAATAGCTTGAAAACCGTTTGGTGTAAGGTCAGCATTAAACTAGCTACACTTGAATCACCAGTTACACCAGTCACACCACACAACTGGGAAATACACGTGTTCTGTTTGTTCCAATGTGAACATTCATTAATAAAACCTACAAACTGGAAACGAATGTGGTTCCATAACTGCTCAGGTCAAACATCTGCGCTCAGGTGATTATACAGTAGTCCTTTCAACTTCTATCAAAAGTGCTGACTTGAAAGAATGTGCTAGTTGTTTGTTTGTTTGTTTTTTATTTGATCTGGTGAACCTATATATCATCACTGTCCAAAGAAAAACCTGAATCTGTAAAGTTACTAAAAGACAAACACATTAAACAGCATGTTCAGTGAGCTGGAGCTGAACACAGATCTGAAGGTGCAGTTCAGCTCCAGGAACAGCTCTCTGAACATGGTGTTCAATGTGGTTGTTGTTGTAACTTTCTGTGTTGATAACGTTTGAACTACAAGACATATTACAAATCTGATTACATCAATCAATTTCTTCTTTGATCTGCTACATGATAACCTTCCCATTGGAGAAACTAGCTCTTGATTCAGTCTTGTGTTGTTCTGTAGATGAAACGTCTCCGGATGCTGAGTATGTGGATCTGCGGCTGAATCCCGAGCGCTACACTGGATATAAAGGACCCTCTGCTTGGAGAGTGTGGAACAGCATCTACGAGGAGAACTGCTTCAAGTGAGTCCTCTGGACTAGAGAAGTCTAGTTATGTACAGCTGGAGTAAAACTGGCCGGAGAATAAAGCAAGTTGTTGATTACAGTGGTGGAGATGATGTTTACAGTGGTGCTGATGGTGTTTACAGTGGTGGAGATGATGTTTATAGTGGTGGTGATGGTGTTTACAGTGGTGGTGATGATGTTTACAGTGGTGGAGATGATGTTTATAGTGGTGATGGTGTTTACAGTGGTGGTGATGGTGTTTACAGTGGTGATGGTGTTTATAGTGGTGGTGATGGTGTTTACAGTGGTGATGGTGTTTACAGTGGTGGAGATGGTGTTTACAGTGGTGATGGTGTTTACAGTGGTGGAGATGGTGTTTACAGTGGTGGTGATGGTGTTTACAGTGGTGATGGTGTTTACAGTGGTGGTGATGGTGTTTACAGTGGTGGTGATGGTGTTTACAGTGGTGATGGTGTTTATAGTGGTGGTGATGGTGTTTACAGTGGTGATGGTGTTTACAGTGGTGGAGATGGTGTTTACAGTGGTGATGGTGTTTACAGTGGTGGTGATGGTGTTTACAGTGGTGGTGATGGTGTTTACAGTGGTGATGGTGTTTATAGTGGTTGTGATGATGTTTACAGTGGTGGTGATGGTGTTTACAGTGGTGGTGGTGATGGTGTTTACAGTGGTGGTGATGGTGTTTATAGTAGTGGTGATGATGTTTACAGTGGTGATGGTGTTTACAGTGGTGGAGATGGTGTTTACAGTGGTGATGGTGTTTACAGTGGTGGAGATGGTGTTTACAGTGGTGATGGTGTTTACAGTGGTGGTGATGGTGTTTACAGTGGTGGTGATGGTGTTTACAGTGGTGATGGTGTTTATAGTGGTGGTGATGGTGTTTACAGTGGTGATGGTGTTAACAGTGGTGATGGTGTTTATAGTGGTGGTGATGGTGTTTACAGTGGTGATGGTGTTTACAGTGGTGATGATGTTTACAGTGGTGATGGTGTTTATAGTGGTGGTGATGGTGTTTACAGTGGTGATGGTGTTTATAGTGGTGGTGATGGTGTTTACAGTGGTGATGATGTTTACAGTGGTGATGGTGTTTACAGTGGTGGAGATGGTGTTTATAGTGGTGATGGTGTTTACAGTGGTGGTGATGGTGTTTACAGTGGTGGTGATGGTGTTTATAGTGGTGGTGATGGTGTTTACAGTGGTGGTGATGGTGTTTACAATAGTGATGATGGTGTTTACAGTGGTGGTGGTCATGGTTACAGTGGTGGTGGTCATGGTTACAGTGGTGGTGGTCATGGTTACAGTGGTGGTGGCGACACACAAATCTACACATTGCATTTACTATGAAACCCACCAGTGATGCTACACATGTCTTTTGAGTGTATATGAATTTTGATGATGGGAAAATCTGGAAAATAATGTTTTTTGGGGGACTATGTTGCCTCATAGCAGCCTTCGTGTATCCCTCCACCATGAATGGATTTAAAAAATACATTTAGGTTCAAAAGGTGACATTAACACTGTTGGTAAACAACGACTCAGACATCAGGCGGTGTATTTATCACTGTTTTATGTAATCATAAAGAGCAGGCTTTCAGAGCTACTAAGCTCTTCTGGGTCCCATCAGTGCTGAGGTGGACAGTTCTCACTTACCGTTTTTTACTATTTCTAATTTTTAAATGTCTTCTTTCATTTTTAGGCCGAGATCAGTGTATCGTCCTCTTAACCCTCTGGCCCCGAGCCGTGGTGAGTTCCTCTCCTGGAGACTCTCAGACAAGAACCTGTCACTCCAGTGGTACCATTCAGTACCTTTAGCTAGAGAATATTATATAATAGTCATATTATTCAATGTAGTTATACTTTATAAAATTTAATTAACTCCATAATCCCATCTTGGCTCTATTTATTTATTCTTCTAAAGTTATTCTTCCCTTGTTGAGTTTTGTTCTAATAACTCTTTTCTTTCCTCCTCTGTTCTAGGTGATGATGATGGTGAGTTATATTGCATGCATTTCTATATTTCTATATATTTATATTAGGGTGACTACCTCCAGAGAAACAAAATGTGGGACAAGTAGCAAGTATAGGTGGGACAATGTGGGACAGACGTAATAACTTAAGCTAAAGATATAATGTCTAATTTACTAGGGTTGTATGAAAATATGAAAATATCGAATATCAGGATATTATGTTTAGTGATACTGTATCGATTCTCAAAAACACAATATCAGTACACAGATTCCTGACAGACAGTGAATCATTGTGTGTTGTGTTTAAACCTCTGACCACTAGATGGCAGTATTGTAGACCATTTTAAGCTCCACTCCAACATTAACAAGCAGCACAAGGGTGCAATTCTGTTGTAAGCATTGATAAACCTGTTCATACAGTGGTGTGTTTTAATAGTAGGATTAAAAAATCTTAATACACTCAATCGCTTTCCTTACAGTAATACAGTTCTTGCCAATACACAGCCCTATAATTTACCAAGAAACATTAACTCTTGCCTTTTAACCCCACCAACCAAAAGATTAAGACACTACCCGACCCGGAAGATAGCACAGGCCTGTACCAGACTAAACACTAACCCTGCAACATCTTGTCTTTACTGGGACTGTCAAATCAGTCAATCCTCCAATAGGGCTGGGTATCTCCACTGATTTCCCGGACTAATTCGATCCCGATTCACAGGGTCCCAATTCAATTAGATTTCTGATTAGATTTGATTCAATTCAATATCGATTCATTTAGGGATATTTTCATGCTAATTTTAAAGATCGATCTCGGGTTTATACAAATTGATATCGGATTATTCAAATGAAGATCGATTTGAATCGAAAAATCGATTTTTTTAAACACAACCCTACTGTCCAAAGGACCAGGCACTGTGCAGCTAAACATAATCTCTCAGTTTTAATAAATTTCAACTTAAAATACGAGACACAAAAAAATTTCAGTGCAAATAAATCTTGCATGGATTTGCACGTATCTTGTTCTTGTAAAATTCTCCTGTGGGACTTGCCAGAGTTTGAACATATGTGTGTGAGAAGCTCAGTCCTTCATCTGCACCTTGATTCTGAGCTGCTGGGTTCGTGTGGGTTGAGGTGAGATGTACGTCCATGCTGACATGCTGTGTGTGTTGACTCTGTTCTCACAGGTGAAGGCTTTTATACCTGGCTGGAAGGTAACTGGATCTTTTCATTCTTATCACCACGTATGCACAAACTGTCTGCAAACACAACACAGCTCAGCTCACAAACACACAGCGGGCCCAGGCTGACCAACAAGCCCCGCTCTGTACGCCCCTCACTGTAATATTCTTTCTTCTTTTCTCAGCGTCCCCGAAATGAACCCCTCCATCCATCACTGATCCACTTCAGACCTCTTTAACAAAGACCTCAAACAGGGGGCACTGGAGGGGGGATGTGCCTGCAGTACACTGGGTTGGTGGGAGGGGGGGTAGAGTTGCCACGTTTACCAAAGGTCTTCACAACTGCAGTGAATCAGCAGATAATTATGTTTCCAACATTTAGAGTTCATTTTATTTTAATTTGATTAATTTTATTAGCTGTTTAGAACTGTTGACTGTTTGTGTTTGCACACAGATCTCTACTTACATACACACACACTAGGGGGCAGTGAGCACACTTGCCCAGAGTGGTAGGTAGCCCTATATATATATATATTCATTCACACACACAGGGTGATTTATAAGTCTTAGGACACCCTTTTATTTTAAAAAGAGAAAATGATGTATCTGAATACCCCAGCAAGTAACGGGTAAGGGAGCCTATCTTTTAGGCTATATCCGGAACATGGCTGCCATCTTCAAAGCCGCTGTATTGGATCAAGGGCAAGTTTCTCCAATGGGAAGGTGGTCGTGTAGCAGATCAAAGAAGACCAGAACTGATCAGAAATCAATTAATACTATCTGATTTGGAATATCTCTTGTAGTTCAAACGTTATCAACTCAGAAAGTTACAACAACAACCACATTGAACATATATATATATATATCTCAAAGAAAATTCAACTGTTACTGCTGCTGTCAACATAAATACATACATACTGTTAGTCCAGATTATAACTGAGGGGTAATCATAGCCTTTAAGCTTTATTTAGCCTTTAGCACATCAGCTCACTCTCTGGGTTAGAGTGCGGCGTGCCTCCGTCAGTCAGCGGTATCACTACTCAACAGTGGGGTCCGGCAGCCCACCGCTTCAACCAAGCACTGAAAGTTGTTAAACATGTTTTTATTACTGATTATGTAACAGTTAATACCAAATATATACAATAAATAAACAAAATAGTTTTTAAGCCTTTAGCATATACATGATCCAAGTAAATGTTTTATTTGTGAGACGGAAAACTATAACATAGTTAAAAAACATAATTATAGAAATATCAGGAAGTGGAGTTAGTACTGAGAATCGGCCTTGTACTGAATCAGGTGTCAGTACTAGAAGGGAGAGCTGCTTCTCTGTGTTTAATAGTCATTTTGGGGCAGATTGACTTTTTAAGTTAAGCGCTGCTCAGCCGCTGACGGATCGTTGAAGCTCTAAAACACTGACATGCACATACACACGTTCTGGAAGTTTCAGTTCAAGCCTGTGTCTGTGTATTGACCAGGTGTGTGTGTGTGTGTGTGCTGCAGGACTGTGTCTGGAGAAGAGAGTGTTTTACAGGCTCATTTCTGGCCTCCACAGCAGCATCAACATCCACCTGTGTGCGGAATACCTCCTGGATGGTAAGTGCCTAATGACATCTGTGACAACGTAGCCTGACTGCTAATGCTAACCAGTTTAAATCAGCCAAGAACCTTGTGTAACTTTATCTGTGCAGTAAGTGTGTTTAAATTGTACAAACACTAATAATAAGATAACATAAACACCAATACAGTAAACAGTAGGTTAGTTATTATTTCTATGCATCAGTTTATTTTGTTCTCAGTGAACATGGATGGATGGATGGATGGATGGATGGATGGATGGATGGATGGATGGATGGATGGATGGATGGATGGATGGATGGATGGATGGATGGATGGATGGATGGATGGATGGATGGATGGATGGATGGATGGATGGATGGATGGATGGATGGATGGATGGATGGATGGATGGATGGATGGATGGATGGATGGATGGATGGATTAAACATTATTGTCATTGCTCAGTACAAGTACATGGCTTGAAATATACATGCATTGAAAGGTTTGGGGTGGGGCTCAGATAATAACTCTGCAGCAGGGCAGTAATTATATATATGTAGTAAAAATAGTGCACACAATCAATAAATAGACAATAATAAAGAAAAAATAAACTAGAATATATACATAGAGTAATAACTGAAATATATAAAGGAATATACAAAACAAATATGTATAAAGAAACTTTTGCATTGGCAGGTTATCTAAGAAAATAAATATATTTTAAATGAATTAGTAATATTGTCCATAGCAGCGATATCAGAATAAATAAAATAATATAATATAGCAGTGGCCGAGTGAACGGTATTGGGGTCTTTCAGCTTCACAGTTTGTTCAGAAGCCTGACAGCCTGTGGGTAGAAAAAAACAGAAAAAAATAAAAAAAAATAAAAAAATAAAGCTTTACAGGACAGTGCAGATGTGCAATAAGTAGACATAAATATGACAGAACTACTACAATATTAACAGTATATACACAATTTATATATATATATATATAGTAACAGAATCGAAGCGGCTGTTCTGGATGGAAGGAGGTTAAACTGTGAGGCTGGGGTGGGCTCCCTGTTGATGCTGGTGTTGGATGTCTCTGATGGCGGGGAGCTGTGCACCAATGATACATGGATTTACTCGTGACGTTGGTGGGGACCTGTGAATCAGGCTGGAAGTGGGTCCAGATCTCTGAGCAGAGTTAGTCTCAGACTGATGGTGTTTATTTATTTTACTGCTGAGTTTGTATTTGTGGGTCTCTGTTCAGATTTATTTTGATTATAAAGTGAAAATCGTTTCTTATGTATGTTTTTATGACTTAAAGTGACTTTACAGCCCATTACAAACTACTGCCTCCCCCTGAGTGCAGAGCTGGGGACCACTAGAGGGCGCTTCACAGCCCACAGGTTGAGAAACCCTAATATAGTAGATATCGTCTGTACCTAAAGAACACTTACCAACTGCGTGAATGAACTAGTCCTCGTTGTAGCTCTGAGTGTTTGAAGTCAGGTTCTAAGTACCTCTGTTAGGACTGGACATGTAAACGTAGCTCCCTCTGTTGGTCTTTCAGTGGTGGTGGTGTTGATCTGCTGTCTGTTCTATCAGCTGATGATGTTCTATGATTTCCGTGTGTCCTCCATGCAGAAGGCTGGGGGAAGGCAATCTGGGGGCCGAACGTTCACGAGTTCCTCCGCCGCTTCGATTCGGCCGAGACTAAAGGAGAAGGAACTCGCCGGTTGAAGAACCTCTACTTCCTGTACCTGATCGAGCTGAGAGCGCTGTCCAAGGTGGCTCCGTACTTCGAGCGCGCCTTCATCAACCTGTACACGGGAAACTCTCAGGAAGACTCGGTTACCAAGGAGCTGCTGCTGCACATTCTCAACGAGACCAAGTGAGAGCTTCATCATACAGTACTTATTCAGACCACAGCGCTCGGACAGGCTCAAAACAGGGCTCAGCGTGGTCAGCTAACCCTGCACAGTCAGACGTCGTTACTGACTAGTTCATTGGACATTACTTGATGTTGGTGATGTCGGTGTTGTGTCACTGCCCCCTGCTGCTTTACCACAAACCCAAAACCAATTAAATAAAACCAATTAAATAAAACCAATTAAATAAAACCAATTAAATAAGTTAATTTCGCTCAAATAAACACCAAATAAATGAAAGCTGAGCCAGGAGCGTTGGACAGAGCTGTCAGTCAAGCTGCTCAATAGTCACGCCCACACAGTTCTCAGATAGATCTGATCAGCGGTTTATAATAAATCATTAGAATATTTTTACTGAGACGCTGGTGTATATAAAAATAAACATGGCTGATATTAAGAAGCTGCTGCTTGTTTTATTTTGCTGTATGTTTTTGTTTACAGTGATTTTAGGACCGACCTCACGTACGGGTTTCCTACAGCACTGAGAGACGTTACATACAGACTCTCTTACACTTAACAATCGTCTAGAAACACCTTAGTAACCACCTGGAAAACCTTAGCGATGGGCTGGGAACACCTTATCAACTGTTTACATACTTTCAATATTTTAGCATTTTTAATGAAAATTTTCATCTAAATTTTGAAATTTAACTTCTTTGAACCAGAAGCAGAATGATTTAACCAGCCTGAGCTTAATCAGTATGTCATGTTAACTCTCTCTCTCTCTCTCTCTCTCTCTCTCTCGCTCTCGCTCTCTCTCTCTTACTTTTTCTCTTTCTATTACTCTCTCCAACTCTCTCTCTTTCTATTTCTCTCTATCTCTTTTATTACTCTCTTTCTCTCTTCTCTCTCTTTATATTACTCTTTTTATCTTTCTATTTCTCTCTTTCTATTACTCTCACTCTCTCTCATGCTGTCTCTGTCTGTCTTTTTACTTTCTTTCTATTGCTCTCTCCAACTCTCTATTACTCTCTCTCCTTCTATTACTCTCTCTCTTTGTTTCTCTCTCTCATGCTCTTTCTATCTCTCTCTCTCTTTATATTACTCTCTCTCCCTTTATATTATTCTCTCTCTCTCTTTCTATTGCTCTCCAACTCTATTACTCTCTCTCATGCTATCTCTCTCTCTCTTTCTACTACTCTCTCTTTCTGTTACTCTCTCTCTTTCTTTTGCTTTCTCCAACTCTCTCTATTACTCTCTCTCCTTCTATTACTGTCTTTCTATTTCTCTCTCATGCTCTCTCCATCTTTCTCTCTCTTTGTTACTCTCTCTTTCTATTATTCTCTCTCTTGCTCTCTCTCTCTTTCTATTACTCTCTCTCTTTCTATTACTCTCTCTCGTGATCTCTCCATCTCTCCATCTCTCTCTCTCTTTATATTACTCTCTCTCGTTCTATTGCTCTCTCTCGTGCTCTCTCCATCTCTTTCTCTCACTTTATATTACTCTCTCCATCTATTATTCTCTCTCTCTCTCTCTCTCTCTCTCTCTCTCTCTCTCTCTCTCTCTCTCTCTCTCTCTCTCTTTCTCTCTCTCTCTCTCTCTCAGAGCTTTCCCGATGCACTTTGATGAGAGCTCCAT
>CM038721.1:1416485-1451485 GCA_021613375.1 Megaleporinus macrocephalus | reverse complement strand
GGCTAGGGTTGTGTATTGGCAAGAATGTGGCAATACAATACACATCATGATACAGTGGTCACGATTCAATATCTCGTGATATACTGCGATACTGAAAGCAAAGTAATATATATTTAGATTTTTCAAATCCTACAATTAAAACTCATCACTATATGAACAGGTTTATCAATGTTTACAATAGCATTGCGCCCTTGTGCTGCTTGTTAATGTTGGAGTGGAGCTGAAAATGGATTACAACACTGCCATCTAGTGGTCAGAGGTTTAAACACAACACACTGATTCACTGTCTGCCAGGAATCTGTGTATCGATACTGTGTTTTTGAGAATCGATACAGTATCACTAAACATAATATCCTGATATTCAATATTTCAATATTTTCCTGCACCCCTGATAGAGGCCCTTACTTGCGCTCTCTGTGGCTAAAACCAAACGAATATGTAACATCACCTTCACGTCTCACTCTTCAGACAGCAGAGTGAATAGTTCGAATGAACAGAACAGCTGATTGAACAGCTTTCTACTCTGTCCTGCTGTGAATGCGGTGTATGAGTCAAGCAGCTGCTCCTATTTCTCTCATTCAGAATTTCAAATATATATATAAGAAGATGCAAGGTGGGCTTCCAGACACTAACCAGGATCGGTGGTCCTGTAACCTGCAGTGAACCCTCAGACAAGCTGTACCTCCAAGTAATGAAACATGCAGTTCAGTGTCATTTAAGTACTTGGGTACTCACGATATACTCAGAAAAGTACTGTAATAATATTGTATCATGATGATGATACGACGGCCGTATCGCCCACCTTTTAAATCTGGATCTACAGATACAGTACGTTCTAGAGTTACGGACTCTTCTTTCTTCAGTGTTGGAGAACCTGATGTGCAGCTCGCTGGTTCCTGAAGATTAGATGATGCTTGAAAAGCGTGTGTGATTTATTTCGGCAGCTCGTCCGTCAGACGTCCTGCTCGCGCTGTAGAGGCGCAGCCGCTCCCGCCGCTTATTTTTGGACAGTGGGATTATTTATAGCGCTGGCTTTGAAGGGGGACGCGTGAGCGCGGGCGGCCCGTAGGAGCTGTTACTGAACGCTGTGTCGAACTGCTGTACCAGAAACGTCTGTTTAGTTGCTTTGCAGTGCGATTCGGACCAAAGACTTTTAAATGTCCTGCTTTGTCCTCCCTCCCAATGTCCTCCCTTTCGCTCTTATATGTCCTTAAGTATGTGGACGCCTCCGTATGTTTTAGTGCGAGCCTGTTGTGTTTTTGGTTTGTGCACAGATGCAGTGCTGTGTGGAATTTATGGACCACCCTTCATTTATTTTGGGTCGAGTTATTCGTTTTTCAGTGAAGAAACAGATGATATCGTTGCCGTCCAATGAAAAACAAGCGTCTCCAAAATCGCAGCTTCACAGGAGAGGCCAAAAACCTGCTACTTTTAATGGAAGTCAATGGATCAAAGTATTTCCAAGTTATTTTGGAGCACTTCTATTGGTCCATTCATCATGAAATCTTTATACAGTGTAAACGGCAGCTGTCTCGTTTAAACCGAGTGGAAAAATGAAAAGAGGTACCTGTTTTTCTTTGGACAGTGACGGTATGTTCGTAAGACTGTAAGTCTTTTCAGTTACACAGAGCTTTGATTCTTTGTAGTGTTTAATGTGTGACATACGTTACCTTTACTACAGCTTCTTTTCTGGAGACTCACCTTAGTATATCAGTAAGCCACGCCTCCCACGATTAGTCTTAACGCTCGTTCATGCTTCCCCAGGGTCTGTCCCAAATCCTAGTGAGTGTCTAAGTAGGCTGTCTAGGTAGTGAGTATGTAAGTAGGCTGTCTAGGTAGTGAGTATGTAAGTAGGCTGTCTAGGTAGTGAGTGTGTAAGTAGGCTGTCTAGGTAGTGAGTGTGTAAGTAGGCTGTCTAGGTAGTGAGTGTGTAAGTATCAGTGTTCTCTCCTCATCTCTCCTCATAAAACAGATTACTGAGACGCTCTAGTTAGAGAGAGACTGAGTCACGGCTTGTTCCCGCCCACTGCAGCACGCCACCGGTGGTTTAGCTGGTTGCTAAATTACCGGCTGCCATCCAAAACAATAGCCCGAGGCTTAAAAATCTGCTAGCATAAATGCTAATGTCTGGAGTATAAAGTGTAAATGGTGAAGGACTCGTTACAGAGTTGATAATTAAATACTGTTTTGTGTGATTATATGACCAGAAACACATTAAAACTCCAGAGAATCAAAATAATCACATTTTAAAACCACTTCACTGCTCCTAGATTAACCTGCACTGCATCATGGGATTGTCTTAGCGGCTGAGGAAGAGTTCAATACTTCTTAAAATCAGGTCTAAATAAGGTTCCTCAGTAGAAGCATGTTTAAGGTATGTAAGAATTGGGACAGTCTACATGTCGGGAGTACATACTATGATGTAACATGCTGCCTATGTAGGGGCTCAGTAGGATTTGAGACACACCCGTTATGTATGTACACGAATAGGTCAATAACTGTCACTGGCTGCGTACTTCCCTGCATCCTTTGCCCTTTGTATTTAATTCATACTATGCACTCCAGACACATCGACTGTCCCAGTTCTTACATCCCTTAAACATATGGACTACTGAGGTTCCTTCCTTCGGCTGAACTGTAAGAAAGCATTGAATGGCTTCTCAGCTGCTACGACAATCCCATGATGCAACACAAGTAGAACATTTTCCAAC
The DNA here is from genome assembly GCA_021613375.1 of Megaleporinus macrocephalus. NCBI lineage: Eukaryota > Metazoa > Chordata > Actinopteri > Characiformes > Anostomidae > Megaleporinus > Megaleporinus macrocephalus. The sequence goes on along the minus strand of CM038721.1, from coordinate 1,448,774 downwards.
ATGTCTGATGCAAGCAGAGCTCCGAGCGGTGATGATATATTTTCTAATGTAAGTGATCAGCAGCAGCGCTCGTCTGACTGCAGCGCCTCCAAACTCGCGTCTACTCCACTCCTCCAGACCAACAACCACCAGCACTGCAGTAGAACCCACAAGAGGAGAACCCATGGAGCTGAGACGCTGAGGAGACGCTGCAGCTGAGGTCAGTAAACACTGCTCACATGCAGTGGGCGGGAACAAACCGTGACCCCGCCTCTCTCTAACTAGAGCGTCTCAGTGATCTGTCTTATGAGGAGAGAACACTGCTACTTACACAGCTGATCCAGAGTCAGTGATACTCACACAGCTGATCCAGAGACAGTGATACACAGCTGATCCAGAGTCAGTACTACTTACACAGCTGGTCCAGAGTCAGTGATACTTACACAGTGGATCCTGAGACAGTGATACACAGCTGATCCAGAGTCAGTGATACTTTCACAGCTGATCCAGAGTCAGTGTTACACAGCTGATACAGAGTCACATAACATGCTCAAACAGAATGCTCTGGTTCTGGACTCTGGGGTGGTCAGTCCATTGTTTTAAGAACAGCAGCAGCTTCATTGTGTGATGTGTCTGTACCTCCTGTTCTCAGTGAGGAGCTTCTTCTTGAACAGCTACACGTCCTTTCAGACCCACAGTGTTGAGGTGTCTTCTCACAGAAGCACCTGTGGATGTTCTCAGATCTAAAGCAGCCTGACGTTCTCCTCTCTCGATAATATAAGGAATATTTCCATGGTAACGTGTGCTTTGTGGCTGTTTTGATGGGAAGTGTAATAAGTGAAGGGTGGTCTCTGACTGACTCGGTGTATGGAGTGTGACTCGGTGCTGAGGCAGCGGCTCAGTCTGCATGCACAAGAAAGCTTTTCTCGTAAACACACACGGCATCGGTATCACTGGTTTGTGATGATGATGATGATGTGGGGATAATAGTTGTGATGATGATGTTAATGAATAAGCGCAGCTGTGTGTGTGTGTGTGTGTGTGTGTGTGTGTGTGTGTGTGTGTGTGTGTGGTAATGCACTAGAGCATCCTCGTCTGCCTTAACAGTTTCACAGTCCTGCTCATGCTGGAGCTCACGCCGGTGTAAACAGACTAAACTGATTGTGAATGTTTTGTTTGCTACTATATTTTTCTTCTGCCTTTCTGTAACGAGCAGGACGGTCGGTGGTGGAAAGCGGGCTGAACGTTTACTGGACGTTGACAGAACGTGTGTTCTGATTCTGCACACAGTGCTGGGTGCTGTTTCCCAGTGACCAGTGAGGTTCGGTACCAACAAGCTCTAGACTAAATCCAGCACCAGTTCAGCAGTAACAGTCCCAGAACACTGTCACGTGACCAGTCAGTGCACCAGAATGTGAACCAGAGTAATAGGTTTAGAACGGGTGCTTAAAGGAACAGTATGTAATATTGCCAGGTGTGCAGTAGGGCTGTGTATTGGCAAGTATCGTGATACAGCGGTCACGATTTAATATATCGTGATATATTGTGATACTGCAAGCAAAGTGATATACTGTGATTCTTCAAATCCTACTATTAAAACACACCACTGTATGAACAGGTTTATCAATGCTTACAATAGCACTGCGCCCTTGTGCTGCTTGTTAATGTTGGAGTGGAGCTGAAAATGGATTACAACACTGCCATCTAGTGGTCAGGTTGAAATAAGGTTCAAATAACACACTTGATTCACTGTCTGCCAGGAATCTGTGTATCGATACTGTGTTTTTGAGAATCGATACAGTATCACTAAACATAATATCCCGATATTCGATATTTCGATAATCTAACAACCCGGAGCGGTTCTAACAACACCGGAACGGTGGGCAGTCCTACCACAGCACCCAGGGAGCAGTCAGGGGTTAGGTGTCTTGCTCAAGGGCACTTCAGTTCCAGCTCACTACTACCCCCGATGATACATTACAGTCATACTTAGTAAATAAAAAGTATTTTGGTTTAAACTGTTACTTTATGAAGCTAATAATGTGTTACAGGTCAGTTTCTTTCCACCACTGACCGCTAACCAGGACTGTGTTTCCCAAAACAGAGAAATGCGACGTCTCTCCTGCTGCAAAGATGGCTCAGTCTGTAGTTTAAGGAGCAATAAGTCCAAAACTATTCTTATGAAAAAAAATTGACCGTGGAATGTGTGAATCATTTTCTATACATTTCTTTTGTACTCTGATGAAGAAAACATGGATAATTAATGTTCTCATGGTTATATGACCAAGACTGAGGTGTTAATATGCAACTGACATCACAGCCCCAGCTCCTTATTGCACCTTTACCGTGAAAGTGAGCCGCTGTCGTGTGGTCTGATGAAGGTTTTGAGAAACTCAGTCCTGATTTTGCAGTGTTTGTAAAAGTAGGAGCCCGTGTGCTTCTCTGGTTTACTGTGTGTTTACAGTATAACTGCTCCTGTGTTACTGTGTCTGCCTGTTAAATCTATTTATTTGAAGAGAGGAATAAATCTATTCATCCAAAGAAGTGTCTGAATTGTTTTTTTCTCTGGGTTTGTGTGCTCATGAAACTGGTTCAGTCAGATCTGTTCACAGTGGAGGTGAATGGAACCAGACGTCACCTCTAAAAGCTCCTCACAGAAAGTTCTTACAGCAGATGTTATAAATACACTGTCTGATTCTGAGACACTGTTTATGATAGTTTAGAGAAGATCTCAGTCTTAAACTCCATTCATGGGGTTCACTGGTATGGTCTACCAGTGTCTGTGTGGAGTGTGTATAGTCTCCCAGTGTCTGTGTGGAGTCTATTTGGTCTACCAGTGTCTGTGTGGAGTCTGTATGGTCTACCAGTGTCTGTGTGGAGTCTGTATGGTCTACCAGTGTCTGTGTGGAGTCTGTATGGTCTACCAGTGTCTGTGTGGAGTGTGTATGGTCTACCAGTGTCTGTGTGGAGTCTGTATGGTCTACCAGTGTCTGTGTGGAGTCTGTATGGTCTACCAGTGTCTGTGTGGAGTGTGTATGGTCTACCAGTGTCTGTGTGGAGTCTGTGTGGTCTACCAGTGTCTGTGTGGAGTCTGTATGGTCTACCAGTGTCTGTGTGGAGTCTGTATGGTCTACCAGTGTCTGTGTGGAGTGTGTATGGTCTACCAGTGTCTGTGTGGAGTGTGTATGGTCTACCAGTGTCTGTGTGGAGTGTGTATGGTCTACCAGTGTCTGTGTAGAGTGTGTATGGTCTACCAGTGTCTGTGTGGAGTGTGTACGGTCTCCCAGTGTCTGTGTGGAGTCTGTATGGTCTACCAGTGTCTGTGTGGAGTCTGTATGGTCTACCAGTGTCTGTGTGGAGTCTGTATGGTCTACCAGTGTCTGTGTGGAGTCTGTATGGTCTCCCAGTGTCTGTGTGGAGTGTGTATGGTCTACCAGTGTCTGTGTGGAGTCTGTATGGTCTACCAGTGTCTGTGTGGAGTGTGTATGGTCTCCCAGTGTCTGTGTGGAGTCTGTATGGTCCACCAGTGTCTGTGTGGAGTCTGTATGGTCTCCCAGTGTATCTATAGAGTCTGTATGGTCTCCCAGTGTCTGTGTGGAGTGTGTATAGTCTCCCAGTGTCTGTGTGGAGTCTATTTGGTCTCTCAGTGTCTGTGTGGAGTGTGTATGGTCTCCCAGTGTCTGTGTGGAGTCTGTATGGTCTTCCAGTGTCTGTGTGGAGTCTGTATGGTCTCCCAGTGTCTGTGTGGAGTGTGTATGGTCTTCCAGTGTCTGTGTGGAGTGTGTATGGTCTCCCAGTGTCTGCGTGGAGTCTGTATGGTCTCCCAGTGTCTGTGTGGAGTGTGTATGGTCTACCAGTGTCTGTGTGGAGTGTGTATGGTCTCCCAGTGTCTGTGTGGAGTCTGTATGGTCTACCAATGTCTGTGTGGAGTGTGTGTGGTCTCCCAGTGTCTGTGTGGAGTGTGTATGGTCTCCCAGTGTCTGTGTGGAGTCTGTATGGTCCACCAGTGTCTGTGTGGAGTCTGTATGGTCTCCCAGTGTCTCTATAGAGTCTGTATGGTCTCCCAGTGTCTGTGTGGAGTGTGTATGGTCTCCCAGTGTCTGTGTGGAGTGTGTATGGTCTCCCAGTGTCTGTGTGGAGTGTGTATGGTCTCCCAGTGTCTGTGTGGAGTCTGTATGGTGTCCCAGTGTCTGTGTGGAGTCTGTATGGTCTCCCAGTGTCTGTGTGGAGTCTGTATGGTGTCCCAGTGTCTGTGTGGAGTGTGTATGGTCTCCCAGTGTCTGTGTGGAGTGTGTATGGTCTCCCAGTGTCTGTGTGGAGTGTGTATGGTCTCCCAGTGTCTGTGTGGAGTGTGTATGGTCTCCCAGTGTCTGTGTGGAGTCTGTATGGTCTCCCAGTGTCTGTGTGGAGTCTGTATGGTCTCCCAGTGTCTGTGTGGGGTGTGTATGGTCTCCCAGTGTCTGTGTGGAGTGTGTATGGTCTTCCAGTGTCTGTGTGGAGAGTGTATGGTCTTCCAGTGTCTGTGTGGAGTCTGTATGGTCTCCCAGTGTCTGTGTGGGGTGTGTATGGTCTCCCAGTGTCTGTGTGGAGTGTGTATGGTCTCCCAGTGTTTGTGTAGAGTTTATACGGTCTCCCAGTGTCTATGTGGAGTGTGTATGGTCTCCCAGTGTCTGTGTGGAGTGTGTATGGTCTCCCAGTGTCTGTGTGGGGTGTGTATGGTCTCCCAGTGTCTGTGTGGAGTGTGTATGGTCTCCCAGTGTTTGTGTAGAGTTTATACGGTCTCCCAGTGTCTATGTGGAGTGTGTATGGTCTCCCAGTGTCTGTGTGGAGTCTGTATGGTCTCCCAGTGTCTGTGTGGAGTCTGTATGGTCTCCCAGTGTCTGTGTGGAGTGTGTATGGTCTCCCAGTGTCTGTGTGGAGTGTGTATGGTCTCCCAGTGTCTGTGTGGAGTGTGTATGGTCTCCCAGTGTTTGTGTAGAGTTTATACGGTCTCCCAGTGTCTATGTGGAGTGTGTATGGTCTCCCAGTGTCTGTGTGGAGTCTGTATGGTCTCCCAGTGTCTGTGTGGAGTGTGTATGGTCTCCCAGTGTCTGTGTGGAGTGTGTATGGTCTCCCAGTGTCTGTGTGGAGTGTGTATGGTCTCCCAGTGTCTGTGTGGAGTGTGTATGGTCTCCCAGTGTCTGTGTGGAGTGTGTATGGTCTCCCAGTGTCTGTGTGGAGTGTGTATGGTCTCCCAGTGTCTGTGTGGAGTGTGTATGGTCTCCCAGTGTCTGTGTGGAGTGTGTATGTTCTCCCAGTGTCTGTGTGGAGTGTGTATGGTCTCCCAGTGTCTGTGTGGAGTGTGTATGGTCTCCCAGTGTCTGTGTGGAGTGTGTATGTTCTCCCAGTGTCTGTGTGGAGTGTGTATGGTCTCCCAGTATCTGTGAATGACCCTGAAGGACAGATGTTCAGAAGGTGAGTGAGTGAGCTTGAAACAAATTAGTTTTTTAAACATTCTGCATTTATTGGTGAATCTTCACAACTTCTGTGATCAACAAAATAACTTCACTCCACCAACAATCATGAAAATGACAATTTCACAAAAGAGACACTTTACTAATCAGAAACGAGAGGCGTGGAATACTGTAACGAACCGTTTGTTTGGAGGAATAAATAAATAGGAAACTAGGCTGTGCTCACTTTCTCACAAACATAACAGGAAGTTCTCAATACAAATACTTAAAAGCAAATTAGACATTCATGCTGTACTTAATAGCTTATTTTATGGTCTTTATTTTCACTATAATAACTAATATGATGCTGACTAGACTTGATTGTACATGAAGTTACTCGTGCTGATCAGTGTTCCAGGTACTCTAATTCAGATCTCTTAGAACGTGTCGGTCTTTTTTAACCGTCTTGGTTTGAGAAGCTAATCCAGGATGTCTGTTCTACTGTTTAATCTGGTGTTTAATACTAAATACTTTACTGAGTATTAGATGCTGGAGTTCTGATTAGTGTACCTTTTACACTGCTTAGCTTTTTCTTTAGTTTTTGCCTTTATTACAGTCTGTGATGCTACAGTGCAACATACAGTGACCCACCCCCCTCCATCACCATGGAAACTCCCGCATCACTCAGCTGGGAATACCAGTGTGATTTCTGTATCACTTTATGGTTGGAGTTACCATAGTAACAGCTGCATCACTTCCCTGGGATTACTGTGATACTCCATGCATCACACGTCCAGGGTTGAGGCTTCCCCTGCATTTGATTAGCAAGGTTACTCGCACACCACTTAATTGTAATTACCATGGTAACATACATCTTTTTGGTAGGATTACCATGGTAACTGATGCAGCAGGGATTGCCTTGATAATCCATATCACATACACTATGTGGACAAAAGTATTGGGACGCCTGCAGAAGCTTTTATGACCCCCATGCTTAATCCATAGGCATTGATATGGAGTTGGCCCCCCTTTGCATGTATAGCAGCTTCCACACTACTAGGAACCTTCTACAGATACTGATGTTGGACGAATCTTCTTTCTAGATCATCTCAAAGGTGTTGGATGTGGTTGAGGTCAGGACTATGTGGGGGTCAGCCTTTAGTTCTTCTACACTAAACTCACCCAACCAGCCTGTGTGGAGCTGCTTTGTTCACTGGGACATGGTCAGCCATGCTGGAACAAGAAAAGGTTTTTCTTAAACGGTTCCCCCAAAGTTGGAAGCATACAATTGTCCAAAATGTCATTAAGATTTCCCTTCACTGGAACTGAAGGTCCTCAGCCCACCCCCATAGCATCATCATCCTCCAAACAAACTTTACAGTCACAGTGGAGTCAGGCAGGTAACGTTCTCCTGGTGTTCTCCAAACCCAGACTCGTCCATCAGACTGACCAGATGGAGAGGCATGACCGATCTCAGAACAGTGTCCAGTGAACAGTGTTGGTCAACAGAGTCCCCACTCTGTAACTTTACCTGCTCTGACACTTCCTAAACACTTCCACTGTTCTATCAAACTCTCACAGCTGATGGTGGAAAATCTAGAAGGGAAGAAGTTTCACTAACTGTGAACTTGTTGTAACAGTGGATCCTGTTACAGACCTCGCTGGAGTTCAGTAGCTCTTTAGAACCTCACACTCTTTCACCAATGTGTATAAAGACGGTCTGCATGGTCAGCTGCTTGATTATATACACCTGTGATAATAGGACTGAATGGAACACCTGGATTCAGTGATCAAGTGGTCCCGATACTTTTGTCCATGTAGTGTAGCCTTTCATATCCACATCTCTTAGCAGGGCTAGCCAGGGAAGCTTACTCTGCATGGTCTTCCTTCATTAGTGTTAGCTGACCGTCATGTTTAGGGTAGCTGACCGTCATGGTTAGGGTATTTGACCGTCACGTTTAGGGTAGTTGACCGTCACGTTTAGGGTAGTTGACCGTCATGTTTAGGGTAGTTGACCGTCATGGTTAGGGTAGTTGATCGTCATGTTTAGGGTAGTTGACCGTCATGGTTAGGGTATTTGACCGTCATGTTTAGGGTAGTTGACCGTCATGGTTAGGGTATTTGACCGTCATGTTAAGGGTAGTTGACCGTCATGTTTAGGGTAGCTGACCGTCATGGTAAGGGTAGCTGACCGTCATGTTTAGGGTAGCTGACCGTCATGTTTAGGGTAGCTGACCGTCACGTTTAGGGTAGTTGACCGTCATGGTTAGGGTAGTTGACCGTCACGTTTAGGGTAGTTGACCATCATGGTTAGGGTAGCTGACCGTCATGTTTAGGGTAGCTGACCGTCACGTTTAGGGTAGCTGACCGTCATGGTTAGGGTAGCTGACCGTCATGTTTAGGGTAGTTGACCGTCATGGTTAGGGTATTTGACCGTCATGTTTAGGGTAGTTGACCGTCATGGTTAGGGTAGCTGACCGTCATGTTTAGGGTATTTGACCGTCATGGTTAGGGTAGCTGACCGTCATGGTTAGGGTATTTGACCGTCATGTTTAGGGTAGTTGACCGTCATGGTTAGGGTATTTGACCGTCATGTTTAGGGTAGCTGACCGTCATGTTTAGGGTAGTTGACCGTCATGGTTAGGGTATTTGACCGTCATGTTTAGGGTAGCTGACCGTCATGTTTAGGGTAGCTGACCGTCATGTTAAGGGTAGTTGACCGTCATGGTAAGGGTAGTTGACCGTCATGTTTAGGGTAGCTGACCGTCATGGTAAGGGTAGCTGACCGTCATGTTTAGGGTAGCTGACCGTCATGTTTAGGGTAGCTGACCGTCACGTTTAGGGTAGTTGACCGTCATGGTTAGGGTAGTTGACCGTCACGTTTAGGGTAGTTGACCATCATGGTTAGGGTAGCTGACCGTCATGTTTAGGGTAGCTGACCGTCATGTTTAGGGTAGTTGACCGTCATGGTTAGGGTAGTTGATCGTCATGTTTAGGGTAGTTGACCGTCATGGTTAGGGTATTTGACCGTCATGTTTAGGGTAGTTGACCGTCATGGTTAGGGTAGTTGATCGTCATGTTTAGGGTAGTTGACCGTCATGGTTAGGGTAGTTGACCGTCATGGTTAGGGTAGTTGATCGTCATGTTTAGGGTAGTTGACCGTCATGGTTAGGGTAGCTGACCGTCATGGTTAGGGTAGCTAACCGTCATGTTTAGGGTATTTGACCGTCATGGTTAGGGTATTTGACCGTCATGTTTAGGGTAGTTGACCGTCATGGTTAGGGTAGCTGACCGTCATGTTTAGGGTATTTGACCGTCATGGTTAGGGTAGCTGACCGTCATGTTAAGGGTAGCTGACCGTCATGGTTAGGGTAGTTGACCGTCATGTTTAGGGTAGCTGACCGTCATGTTAAGGGTAGTTGACCGTCATGGTTAGGGTAGTTGACCGTCATGTTTAGGGTAGTTGATCGTCATGGTTAGGGTATTTGACCGTCACGTTTAGGGTAGTTGACCATCATGTTTAGGGTATTTGACCATCACGTTTAGGGTAGTTGATCGTCATGTTTAGGGTAGTTGACCGTCATGTTTAGGGTAGTTGACCGTGTGTGCATATGCAGACGTTGCGGACATTAAAGTGCAGTGCAATCACGTAGCTAATTTACACATAGCAGTAGAGGTGGGGGTGGCGCTAACGGTTGGACCCCGGGGTCACCGGGGACGATCGCTGATTGTCTCCTCCCAGATGGACGAGGAAGCTGCTGCTTCGACTCCCCCAGTCGTAGCAGTCTGTGGACAAACTGAGAAACAATGGCTTTTATTATGAAGTCCAGCTTCAGGACCTGAGAAGCGTTATCAGACTATCAGACTATCCCTGATACAGGCTTTAATGACGAGTGACTACAACACTGTGTCCAAGAACTTCTTACTTCTGAAAGACTCTTAATCACCCAGTCCTGTTTCTGAGCTCCAGCAGGTGTTTATTAGCATTAAATAACTTTTTAAAAAGGTGCTGCTGATATCAGCTTCATACAGGAACAATAACTTCTCACCTTCTACACCTGATCTGCTGTGTTTGTACTGTTTTAAATAAAATACAGAGTTTAAATGATTTATAGATCATTACATTTTGTTTATGTTTACACTTTGCTCAACTTTCAGAAACAGTGCTGAGTCAAAGGGTGAGTCAAAAGTCTCAGGACACGCTTTTATTTCAGAAACGAAAGGGAAAATAATGTATCTGAATAGCCCAGAAAGTAAAGGGTGAGGGGGCCAGGGGTCACTAATAGGAGGACCGCGGTCCGGACCCAGACGTTGTCCAATGTGGACCCAAACCAATAAACTACTGAGAATGATTTAATTCTGAAGTGTTTATTTTAAGAGGTGGAGCTTTTCTAGTCTTTATGGTATACGGGCTTTACGGCGCAGTGAACTCACAGACCAATCACATGCGCTGTAAGATCACTAAAGGCTCCTCAGCCAATCAGATCTGTGCACACTGGGGCGTGCGGCGTGCACACAGGCGAGATATGAAGGAGGAGCAGCAGTCGGAGACTAAAGCGAGTCAGAAAGAATAAGGAGCTCTAAAAACAGAAAAGTGAACAGAGAGAACTGAGTGTTTAACAGGAACGGTTCTGGAATGAACCTGCTCGTCTAGTTCTGGACCAACATGTTCATCTGTGAAGCTGAGTTAACGAGAAGAACCACGATTATTTACTTTCTCTAAAAATAAACACTAAGATTCTCTTTTTTCAGTGTTCTGTTTGTTTAATGTAGCTCTTGTTTTTATTAAAGTGAGTAAAAACATTTATTATTAGTTTATAAATAATTAATTCAGTTCAGTATTTAAACAGTAAATATACTGAAATATACTGAACGGTATGTGTGGTGTGTTGGTGTTTCAGTAGTTGATGGTATGAGATGCTGATACTAGACTACTTCAGTAAACAGGATACACCACTGAATCAGAACACACGTTCTGATGGTCCAGACCTTGGCCTGAAGAAAACCCCACTAACTGGACCTTACCTAATTCTAATTAAACACCCCTATTTTAGGCTATGTCCCCAACAAGACCGCCAACTTGAAATATTGGATTGAGGGCAAGTTATTCCAATGGGAAGGTGGTTGTGTAGCAGATCAAAGAAGACCAGAACATGTTCAGTGAGCTGTCCCTGGTGCTGAACAGTGCCTTCAGAGCTGTTCTTCATGTTATTCAATGTGTTAATCAATTATTCAACTTTCTGTGTTGATAACAATTTCTGAGACAGTTCTGATCTGCTACACGACCACCTTCCCATTGGAAGAACCTGCCCTTGATCCAATTTGGCTGCTTTCAAGATAGCGGTCATGTTGGAGACATAGCCTAAAAGATAGCCCCCCTCACCCGTTACTAGCTGGAGTATTCAGATACATCACTTTCTCTCTCCTTTCTGAAATACAAGAATGTCCTCAGACTTCTGACTCACCCTGTATACATGAACCTCACTGTACCTTGTAGAAGAGCTCTGAGGATGAGAACCCCAGGCCAGGTCGTCATCACTGTCATAGCGTCTGGGATTGTCAAAGAAGTAGCGCTTGGTGGAGAAGACGTGACTCGGGATGGCAGACGCACTCTAGACACAGAAAATATCCACCATTAGTTTATTATTCATCCAACAGGAACTGTTTATGGACGTATACAACAAAGTTATAACATTTGTGGAAATTTGTGGAATCCTCAACGACAGAACACATCCCCAAACACAGTCAGAGGTGTTGAGGTTCTGGACTCTGGGGTGGTCAGTCCAGTGTTCAGCTTCTTTGTTTGGTGTGTCTGTATCTCCTGTTCTCAGTGAGGAGCTTCTTCATGAACAGGTACACATTCTTTCAGACCCACAGTGTTGAGGTGTCTTCTCACAGAGGAAGGATGGACAGACACCTGTGGATGTTCTCAGATCTGAAGCAGTTTGATGTTCTCCTCTCTCAATAAGATCAGAGTGCTGTTGATGTGATGGGGACAGTGTTGGTGGGTCCTCCAGGTGGTTGTTAGGTTGTAATCCCACTTTTTATGTTCAATCCCAGTGTGTTCATGTGTTCTTCTATATCTTTCTCCTTCCTAGGCAAGGAGATTTCTTCATATCCAGTCTCCTTGGAAACATCCTGAAACATTCCTTCCACCTGTAGTCTATTATTGTGTGTAAATGTATATTGTGCTGAATATTCCAGCTGAAGTTTTGTTCCAATACCGGATATTAAATAAATAAATGGTGGTCTCTGTCATATGTATACAGGTGAGTCACATTATTATGACCACCAGCTAATATCCAGAAAGGGCACCCGTGTGCAACACGGACAGCAGCTAGACTTACTGGGAGACTCAGTAAGGTCCTGGTAGGTGGTCACAGGTATCTGGAGGTATCATGCTGACTGCAGAGCATCCCACCGCTGCTGGAGGGAGCGTGGAGGAGGATCCAAAGAGCCAACACCACCATCCAGGTGGTCCCACAGATGCTCAGTTGGGTTCAAGTCTGGGGAATTAGGGGTCCAGGGTAGAACTTGGAAGTCTTGGTCAGCTCTTCCAACCAGTGTGGGACATTTCTAGTCGTGCGATGTGTCTCAGTGTCTTGCTGAAAGATCCCATCCAAAGTAGAAAGTGGTCATAATAATATGACTCGACTGTGTAACTGCACTCAGTTCACGTGCAGAAAGAAGATGCATAAGTAACAAAATGTCTTTCATACATGTTCTCTCTCTCTCTCTCTCTCTCTCTCTCTCTCTCTCTCTCACACACACACACACAGTCCTCCTCACCCTGTCCTGTGCTGGCTTGCGGACCCTGAAGAAGAAGACCACCAGGGAGGTGGGCAGTAGCTCCCACACAAAGAGAATGACACCAAATACGACATAGCCTGCATCACCCAGACTGGACCTCAGGTCAGCCTGCAGGATCAAAGACAGGACGTGACAGTGAGCATGTTTGTGTGTTTGTTTTCATGTACTAGCAAGACAAACATCCAAAAAATCAGGGACAGTCCAGCAAAGTGGACACCAGTGAGCTAGAGCTGAACACTGACCAGCTAGCAGGCTGTATGTAGACCGTATTAAACCCACCTTATATCTCCATTCACTGTCCACTGTATCAGCTCCACTGACCATACAGGACCTCCACTAACTGTCCACTGTATCAGCTCCACTGACCATACAGGAGCTCCACTCACTGTCCACTGTATCAGCTCCACTGACCATACAGGACCTCCACTCACTGTCCACTGTATCAGCTCCACTGACCATACAGGACCTCCACTCACTGTCCACTGTATCAGCTCCACTGACCATACAGGACCTCCACTCACTGTCCACTGTATCAGCTCCACTGACCATACAGGACCTCCACTCACTGTCCACTGTATCAGCTCCACTGACCATACAGGACCTCCACTCACTGTCCACTGTATCAGCTCCACTGACCATACAGGACCTCCACTCACTGTCCACTGTATCAGCTCCACTGACCATACAGGACCTCCACTCACTGTCCACTGTATCAGCTCCACTGACCATACAGGACCTCCACTCACTGTCCACTGTATCAGCTCCACTGACCATACAGGAGCTACACTTACAGACTGTAGTGCATCTGATTCTCTGTATACTTTATTACTCTGTTCTTTAATGATCAGGACCCCCACAGGACCACCACAGAGTAGATACTATTAGGGAACAAGCCGTGACGCAGTCTCTCTCTAACTAGAGCGTCTCAGTAATCTGATTTATGAGGAGAAAACACTGATACTTACACACTCACTACCTAGACAGCCTACTTACACACTCACTACCTAGACAGCCTACTTACACACTCACTGGGATTTGAGACAGACCCACTGTGTTCATTCACTGTCCACTCTATGAGACACTCCTACCACAGGTCACTGCTGTCTGGATAGTTTTGGTTGGTGGACGATTCTCAGTCCAGCAGTGACACTGATGTGTTTAAACACTCCAGCAGCAGCACTGCTGTGTCTGATCCACTCACACCAGCACATCTAAGCATTGTAAATTGTGTTTATTTTTTATTCCAGTGTTTTAAATCCAGCAACTAAACTAAATAAAAAATGGGCGGTAAAATTAACAGATGACCACACGTCCCGCCTGGATCGTTGTCAGTACTGACCTGGTCAGACACGTTGTACCAGTCATAATCGAAGGAATTAATGTTCTCGATGTCTGTTAAAGCCAGAACGACGAGGTTGTAACAGGCTCGGGACGCATACAGGAGAATCACCAGGATGCCAATCAGGGTCACCTGACACACTGATGTACCCTGTAACCAATCAGAGAGAGAGAGAATATCAACAATACCATCAGGAACTGAGCAATGGCTTCAGACTACACCTTTTAGTCAGATTTCTAATTAGTTATCAATTATTATTATTATTATTTATGTGTTTGTGTGTCAATGGATGTACACCTTTTGAAAAACCGAAATAAACTAGTCAAATAAACTAAAAAAAAATAAAATAAAATAAAATAAATATATATATATATATATATATATATATATATATATATATATATATATATATATATATATATATATATATATATATACAATACTAACAAGACACAACAATCAAACAAAAAATAACTTAGTGTTGCATCATCCTAATATACGCAGATCTGTCCCAATGATCTGAAATTATTAGACACAGTTCTCTCACCACCAGTCAATCAATAATTCTCTAATACAAATTCAATCAATACAAAAAAGTAAATATTTTGCAATTATTACACAATCGTACTAACCACTACACCACCGTACTAACCACTACACCACCATACTAACCACTACACCACCGTACTAACCACTACACCACCGTACTAACCACTACACCACCATACTAACCACTACACCACCATACTAACTACTACACCACCGTACTGACCACTACACCACCATACTAACCACTACACCACCATACTAACCACTACACCACCATACTAACCACTACACCACTATACTAACCACTACACCACCATACTAACCACTACACCACCGTACTAACCACTACACCACCATACTAACCACTACACCACCATACTAACCACTACACCACCGTACTAACCACTACACCACCATACTAACCACTACACCACCGTACTAACCACTACACCACCATACTAACCACTACACCACCGTACTAACCACTACACCACCGTACTAACCACTACACCACCATACTAACCACTACACCACCATACTAACCACTACACCACCGTACTAACCTCTACACCACCATACTAACCACTACACCACCATACTAACCACTACACCACCATACTAACCACTACACCACCATACTAACCACTACACCACCGTACTAACCACTACACCACCGTACTAACCACTACACCACCATACTAACCACTACACCACCATACTAACCACTACACCACCGTACTAACCACTACACCACCATACTAACCACTACACCACCATACTAACCACTACACCATCATACTAACCACTACACCACCATACTAACCACTACACCACCATACTAACCACTACACCATCATACTAACCACTACACCATCATACTAACCACTACACCACCATACTAACCACTACACCACCATACTAACCACTACACCACCATACTAACCACTACACCATCATACTAACCACTACACCACCATACTAACCACTACACCACCGTACTGTAAGTGTACAACTGTATGTAAAGTGCAGTAGTTCTTATACGTGACTTTGACTTTGATGTGTACCTTCGACTCCAGGTAGATGCTGGCCAGAGACATCTTGGCCACCTTGTAGAGGCAGATGGAGAGCGAGATCGCACAGAGGACGAACAGCGAGTCGTTAATAGTGACTCGCACCAGCACGATGATCTTCACCTGCGTGTCTGTCATTTTAACCAGCAGAGCACAAGCAAGGTTCACCAGCAGGAACAGCAGACTCACACCTACGAAGAGCAGGTAGAGCGGAAACCTGAGAGAGAGAGAGAGAGAGAGAGAGAGAGAGAGAGAGAGAGAGAGAGGTTGATAAAGTTCACTAGTGTGTATATGTGGGTGTTTCACTGCCACCTAGTGAGTGTGTTCACTAGTGTGTATATATAGTTGTGTTTCACTGCCACCTAGTTTGTGTGCTCACTAGTGTGTGTATATATGGGTGTTTCACTGCCCCCTAGTGTGTCTGCTCACTAGTGTGTGTATATATGGGTGTTTCACTGCCCCCTAGTGAGTGTGTTCACAAGTGTGTGTGAATATGTGGGTGTTTCTCTGCCCCCTAGTGTGTCTGTTCACTAGTCTGTGTGTATATGTGGGTGTTTCACTGCCCCCTAGTGTGTATGTTCACTAGTGTGTGTATATGTGGGTGTTTCACTGCACCTAGTGTGTAGGTTCACTAGTGTGTGTGTATATGTGGGCGCTTCACTGCCCCCTAGTGTGTCTGTTCACTAGTGTGTGTATATGTGGGCGTTTCACTGCTCCTTAGTGTGTATGTTCACTAGTGTGTGTGTGTGTGTGTGTGTGTGTGTATGTGGGTGTTTCACTGCCCCCTAGTGTGTCTGTTCACTAGTGTGTGTGTATATGTGGGTGTTTTACTGCCCCCTAGTGTGTGTGTCATTCTTGTCACTGCAGTGACACTGACGTGGTGCTGGTGTGAGTGGATCAGACACAGCAGTACTGCTAGGGAGTGTTTAAACACCTCAGTGTCTCTGCTGGACTGAGAAACGAAACGTCCACCGACCAAAACTATCCGGACAGCAGTGTCCTGTGGGCGGCGTCCTGTGTCCACTGATGAAGAACTAGAGGAACACAAACTGTGCAGCAGCAGATGAGCTACTGTCTCTGACTTTACATCTACAAGGTGGACCAGCAAGTAGTAGGAGTGTCTAATAGAGTGGACAGTGAGTGGACACAGTGTTTAAACACTCCAGCAGCAGCACTACTGTGTCTGATCTACTCGTTACTCACTTGTATTTCAGCAGATGAGGAGAATATTTCGACTTGGCCTTAAAGAAAACCTGTTGAAGATAAAACAGGAGATGAGATGTTAGTGGGCGGCTCCGCTCAGCAGAGCTCATGCAGGCAGCTTGATCTCAGCTCCGTCACTTGTAGTAAGTAAACGATCACTACTGGCCCGTTTCAATCCCACTGTATTTGTGATGTCACAAAAAACAATTAATTAACATCTATCAGCCTAATTAGCCTGTAGCAGCTTCTATAAGCCATAAACCTTCAGGTCTAAAGCCGAACACAGGGCAGCCAATCAGAACACGTTTTATCATCAGACTCTTCACAGACGCTCATATCGTTCCTGCAGCACCAGCTGCTGCTAAACACCAAACCAGACCCCCAATAACAGACACGTCTGATTCAGCTCCTCCAACATCAGACACCCGAGCAGATAAACACCAAACCAGACCCCCAATAACAGACACGTCTGATTCAGCTCCTCCAGCATCAGACACCCGAGCAGCTGAACACCAAACCAGACCCCCAATAACAGACACGTCTGATTCAGCTCCTCCAACATCAGACACCCGAGCAGATAAACACCAAACCAGACCCCCAATAACAGACACGTCTGATTCAGCTCCTCCAGCATCAGACACCCGAGCAGCTAAACACCAAACCAGACCCCCAATAACAGACACGTCTGATTCAGCTCCTCCAGCATCAGACACCCGAGCAGATAAACACCAAACCAGACCCCCAATAACAGACACGTCTGATTCAGCTCCTCCAGCATCAGACACCCGAGCAGCTAAACACCAAACCAGACCCCCAATAACAGACACGTCTGATTCAGCTCCTCCAGCATCAGACACCCGAGCAGCTAAACACCGAACCAGACCCCCAATAACAGACACGTCTGATTCAGCTCCTCCAGCAACAGACACCTGAGCAGCTAAACACCAAACCAGACCCCCAATAACAGACACGTCTGATTCAGCTCCTCCAGCATCAGACACCCGAGCAGCTAAACACCAAACCAGACCCCCAATAACAGACACGTCTGATTCAGCCCCTCCAGCATCAGACACCCGAGCAGCTAAACACCGAACCAGACCCCAATAACAGACACGTCTGATTCAGCTTCTCCAGCATCAGACACCCGAGCAGCTAAACACCAAACCAGACCCCCAATAACAGACACGTCTGATTCAGCTCCTCCAGCATCAGACACCTGAGCAGCTAAACACCAAACCAGACCCCCAATAACAGACACGTCTGATTCAGCTCCTCCAGCATCAGACACCCGAGCAGCTAAACACCAAACCAGACCCCAATAACAGCCACGTCTGATTCAGCTCCTCCAGCATCAGACACCTGAGCAGATAAACACCAAACCAGACCCCCAATAACAGACACGTCTGATTCAGCTCCTCCAGCATCAGACACCCGAGCAGCTAAACACCGAACCAGACCCCCAATAACAGACACGTCTGATTCAGCTCCTCCAGCATCAGACACCCGAGCAGCTAAACACCAAACCAGACCCCCAATAACAGACACGTCTGATTCAGCCCCTCCAGCATCAGACACCCGAGCAGCTAAACACCAAACCAGACCCCCAATAACAGACACGTCTGATTCAGCTCCTCCAGCATCAGACACCTGAGCAGATAAACACCAAACCAGACCCCCATTAACAGACACGTCTGATTCAGCTCCTCCAGCATCAGACACCTGAGCAGATAAACACCAAACCAGACCCCCAATAACAGACACGTCTGATTCAGCTCCTCCAGCATCAGACACCCGAGCAGCTAAACACCAAACCAGACCCCCAATAACAGACACGTCTGATTCAGCTCCTCCAGCATCAGACACCCGAGCAGATAAACACCAAACCAGACCCCCAATAACAGACACGTCTGATTCAGCTCCTCCAGCATCAGACACCTGAGCAGATAAACACCAAACCAGACCCCCATTAACAGACACGTCTGATTCAGCTCCTCCAGCATCAGACACCTGAGCAGATAAACACCAAACCAGACCCCCAATAACAGACACGTCTGATTCAGCTCCTCCAGCATCAGACACCCGAGCAGCTAAACACCAAACCAGACCCCCAATAACAGACACGTCTGATTCAGCTCCTCCAGCATCAGACACCCGAGCAGATAAACACCAAACCAGACCCCCAATAACAGACACGTCTGATTCAGCTCCTCCAGCATCAGACACCCGAGCAGCTAAACACCAAACCAGACCCCCAATAACAGACACGTCTGATTCAGCTCCTCCAGCATCAGACACCCGAGCAGCTAAACACCAAACCAGACCCCCAATAACAGACACGTCTGATTCAGCTCCTCCAGCATCAGACACCCGAGCAGATAAACACCAAACCAGACCCCCAATAACAGCCATGTCTGATTCAGCCCCTCCAGCATCAGACACCCGAGCAGATAAACACCAAACCAGACCCCCAATAACAGCCATGTCTGATTCAGCTCCTCCAGCATCAGACACCTGAGCAGATAAACACCAAACCAGACCCCCATTAACAGACACGTCTGATTCAGCTCCTCCAGCATCAGACACCTGAGCAGATAAACACCAAACCAGACCCCCAATAACAGACACGTCTGATTCAGCTCCTCCAGCATCAGACACCCGAGCAGCTAAACACCAAACCAGACCCCCAATAACAGACACGTCTGATTCAGCTCCTCCAGCATCAGACACCCGAGCAGATAAACACCAAACCAGACCCCCAATAACAGACACGTCTGATTCAGCTCCTCCAGCATCAGACACCCGAGCAGCTAAACACCAAACCAGACCCCCAATAACAGACACGTCTGATTCAGCTCCTCCAGCATCAGACACCCGAGCAGCTGAACACCAAACCAGACCCCCAATAACAGACACGTCTGATTCAGCTCCTCCAACATCAGACACCCGAGCAGCTAAACACCAAACCAGACCCCCAATAACAGACACGTCTGATTCAGCTCCTCCAACATCAGACACCCGAGCAGCTAAACACCAAACCAGACCCCCAATAACAGACACGTCTGATTCAGCTCCTCCAGCATCAGACACCCGAGCAGCTAAACACCAAACCAGACCCCCAATAACAGACACGTCTGATTCAGCTCCTCCAGCATCAGACACCCGAGCAGATAAACACCAAACCAGACCCCCAATAACAGCCATGTCTGATTCAGCCCCTCCAGCATCAGACACCCGAGCAGCTAAACACCAAACCAGACCCCCAGTAACCAAGTAACCCCCTGGTATACAGGATACGAGCCCTTTGAAGGAATATTCTAGCATTTATTTTTATCTAAGCTGTAAAGTGAACACACTGACTTTACTGTTACTAGTGCAGGTTCACAGTTTGGTGTTATTTTCTAAAAACAGAGACATCATTGTACACGACACTGAATAAATTGGGATGCGGTAGGGCTGGGTGATAAAACGATCATGATAATTATTGTGAAATAACATTTTCTTGATAGAACTATAAGACGTATTGGATAGAAAGTCGATAGAATTAAGTCCCGTCCATGTTTTGAGAGACAACACGTACAGCCAATGAGAATGAGAATAGCGCTTCTCCAAACCAATCAGGTGGCTGAACTAGAGTTCCAGTTATTTCATGTTAGGTTGAAGCGACACAGTACAGAGTGTAGACGTAGCAGCAGCTTAACCCACGTACTAGTAATCTGTTACTGCAGCGTCACAGTCGAGCAGAGAGAATAAAATAAGAGAAAACGTTAAACTACTACTGAAAGAAACATGATACACGTGTTAATAATCTATAAATAATCTATAAGATAAGATAAACAGGTAAACAGGTGCTGTCCTGCTGCTGAGGTGATGAAGCTCTACGGGATGTTTGATCTTCAAGGTCTCGTGTGTAGCAGTTGTACTGTTGTGATCATCTCCACTGTGCAGAGCTGACAGAGCACCACACTGTTGTGTTTCTGTGTGAAACACTCCCACAACGTTAGATGAATGTGAGAGATTGTTTGTAGCTGCAGCTCGCGCTCCGGATAAATCCATGCTTTTAGTGGGCGTGGTCAACTTTGAGATGCATCGACACACGTTATGCTAATTGACGTAATTTCATGATTGATAAAGATAAATATATATACTGTAGGAGTTCGAGTGAGATGCTGAGACAAAGTTAACTTTATAAGCAAAAATCCCGAGTAGGAAACTTTATTTTCTACTGAAAACAGAATCACTAAACCAACAACTCCTCATTAGAGCAAACAGAGAGTCGACTCACCGCTATGAGTGAACATAAACAGAGTTCTTTACTCAGAACCAACTTAAAGAACCAGCAACAGCCTGATTAACACAGTGTCTGTGTGTGAATACTGTTTATACTAATACTGACCCATATATATATATATATGTCTGTATGTATGTGTGTGTGTATGAATGTATATGTATATGTGTGCGTGTGTTTAATTGATTTGAAATACAGGTGTGTAATGTTCTATAGTACATTTGTCTAATAAATCAGAGGATAAAAACAATTTAACAAAATTTTTACATTTTAATATGTTCACTTCTTACTTAAAGTAAAAAGGCAATAATAATAAAGTAAAAAGGAAATAGTGATTTGATTTCTATCGTGATATATATCGATATCGACTATCGTGATAAGATTTTTGCCCGTATCGCCCAGCCCTAGGATGCTGCAAATAAAAAATTATCTGTTATTTCTTAAAAGTGAACCAGAGACAAGCATGCGGACGATAGCGCTTACAGTGGGATAAAGAAGTGACTGTAGTTCAGTCCCAGCACTAAAACCCACTGCGAGCCTTAAAATTATAATAGAAATGTTCAGACGGTGCCTGGTTAGTATGAACTGCAGTGCAACACTGATGCTGATGTGTATCTCAGTCCAGCCCGGGTTAACACACAGCAGTGACGGGCTTTGGCTTATTTTAGCAGCTGGTTTGGTCTAACAGGCCTTTGATATGTGCTACTGCAGCTCTCCAGCCAACGCAGAGCATCTCCGCGTCATCAGTATGTAATACAGGGTCTCGCCGGAATGTAGGTCGCACATGGAGGAGCATGTGTGGAGCTTCTAAATGATCAAAGAGACTAGATCCTTTGTCCTGCCTCAGTCTGTCTGCCCACCCCACTCACCACCCCCACCCTCACCCCGCCCTCAGCACCTGGACCCCTTCATCCGCGCAGGGTTAATATTCAGTCTGAAGACTCAGTAACGAGTGTGGGTTATTCAGTAATATTAGACTGATCAATAGATGATACTGGATCAATACGTTTATCATTGTATTATAATAAAAAATCTAGACCTTTTGGATCTTGGACATATGAAGACGAATCAATATCGTTCCTAAGATGAACATCTTGCTCTTGGATGTCGCTGGATTCTCAGAATTAGGAGGTCGTTAAGCGACAAACTGTGAAAACTTGGTATTCTTTGCTCTTGGGCTCCCCCTACAGTCACCAAGTTTAATTCACTGACGTAAATCCATCCTTTGAGCCCCTCAAGAACAGCCATACCTATTAAAATACTTAATTTTTCAAATATTAATCAGTATTAATAGAGTAGGTAAATCTTTTACACTTTATTATTAAATATTAAACAGTATTAATAGAGTAAGTAGAGCTTTTACACTTTATTATTAAATATTAATCAGTATTAATAGAGTAAGTAGTGTTTTTCATACGTCAGTGTGTATATTTAACTCTTTCCAAGCTTCTCCTAAACAACCCAGTATTATTATCAGTTCTCATCTAATACCTGCTTTGACTGCTCAGTACTTCATTAAGATAAATCAAGATTTGCTGCTGAAGGAACTGAACACATTCATACAATGTCTGGGGCGTCCAGGAGAAATCTGGAACCTAACTTTGTTCTTCAAACTGGATCAAGATCTGATCTACTTCTCTCACAATAACATATTCATGTTACTTTGTATTGTATGTATGAATATTTACATCTGTTCTAATCAGATCTGCTGTTCTTACTGGTGATCAGAAACTTATTGATCAGATAAACACTTTTACACTATCATCCCAGGTGCCTCAGATGTTTGGACAGCTATGTATGTTGTTTCTGATGCTTTATGACACAATGTTATGTATAAACATCAACAGATGGTTGAAGACGGACCTTTTATTTATTTAATTTACAACCAAACTGGATATCAAGTACAAGTTTTTATGTTCCTGAAGAGACTGGGTATACGATACTCTAGAGACTGAGTACTATTTGGAATAGAATCAGAAGTCTGAAATTTTAAAATAAATAAAACAAGTCAAGTTAACAAATGGGGCTCCTAACGACCCCCTGGAAAACCTGCTAGACCCACCAAAGCTGTCCTTCCATCAGATAAACAGCACTTTCTGTTCTTATTGAGAGAGGAGACGTCAAGCGGCTTCAGATCTGAGAACATCCACAATTATTTCTGTCCATCCTTCCACTGTGAGGACACACCTCAACACTGTGGGTCTGAAAGGACGTGTAGCTGTTCAAGAAGCTCCTCACTGAGAAAAGGAGATACAGACACACCAAACAAAGAAGATGCTGCTGTTCTCAGATCAGTAGATTGACCACCCAAGAGTCCAGAACCTCAACACCACAGAATGGACTGACTACCCCAGAGTCCAGAACCTCAACACCACCGAATGGACTGGCCACCCCAGAGTCAAGAACCTCAACACCACTGAATGGACTGACCACCCCAGAGTCCAGAACCTCAACACCACTGAATAGGCTGATCGCCCCAGAGTCCAGAACCTTAACACCACTGAATGGACTGACCACCCCAGAGTCCAGAACCTCAACACCACTGAATGGACTGACCACCCCAGAGTCTACAACATCAACACCACCAAATGGATTGACCACCCCAGAGTCCAGAACCTCAACACCACTGAATGGACTGACCACCCCAGAGTCCAGAACATCAACACCACCAAATGGATTGACCACCCCAGAGTCCAGAATCTCAACACCACTGTGTGTGTTTGGGATTCTTTGGATGGTGAAAAGCAGAAGCAGCTCCTAAGACTGAACCGAGTCTGAACTGAGAGAGTGGGTCTCCTGAGAAGAACAGAAGGAACTTGTGTTGGAATAACTGAAGGGAGGTCTCAGACTGCAGCTACTCATGAGTAATGAAGGTAAATAGTCAAGTAATGAGATGTTGGGTCCAATATAGAGATTAAGGGGCCCCCAGTCATCATAGACCCCCATGTACTAGCACTGCCAGAAGTCTCGACTGGGGCCTCCAGTGCAGGACATCACGTCTTGGCTGATGAATTAATATAATCTATCACTTTAGTCTCAGGGAGGTCCAGGATTTCTACCCCCACCCTCCACTCTCACCTGTGCGCAGTAGAGGTTCATGAGGCTGAGCGTGAAGAACTGCAGGCAGACGGGGAAGCAGTAGAGCAGCCAGAAGGAGAAGGGGCCGAGCGCGTTGGCCGTCACGCAGTCGCGGAAGTAGAAGGAGAAGAGCAGGGCGCGCAGGGCGGCCCACAGCAGGCACAGGAACAGGAAGGCCGTCTGGTAGCTGAAGCGCTTGTGCCGGTACCGCAGCACCAGCCACAGCTGGGCGTAGACGAAGGCGAACAGGAGCGAGTAGAAGGCCGTGTAGGCCACCGTCAGGCCCAGCTTGACATATGGGGGCACGGCCGGGCTCAGGGTCGGCGGGGAGAGGGACCCGTTACCCCCCGAGGACCTGGACACCTCCCCTCTTCTCTCCTCCACTGATGGAGAAGAGCTCTCCATATCTCTCCCTGCACTCTCTGAAGCTCTCTCTATCACGCTTTCTGTCACTCCCCCCTCTCTCTCTCTCTCTTTCTCTCTTTCTTTTCCTTTTCACGCTCCCACCTTTTTTCTCTCTCGCCCCCTCGTTAGCAGGTTAGGGTGTAGCCTCATCCCATCTGTCGTTCCTCGTCCCGTCCATTTTTCTGTCCATGGTGGCTCAGGGTGCGGACGTACCTGACCATCTCAGTCAAGCGTGAGAGGGAGAGAAAGGGAAGGAGAGAGTGAGTGAGGGAACGGAGGGAGGGAGGGAGCGAGGGGGAGGAGATATAAAAAGAATAAAGCGAATAAGCCCGGCTTCCTGCAGCAGTGTGGAGAGAGGAGCGCGAGCACATGATCTAAATAGGGAGTCTGTCATTGGTGGAGCTGATCGCTGAGTGTGTGAGGGAGAGAGAGAGAGAGAGAAAGAGAGAGAGGGGCACAAAGGGAGGCATTAATGGTGAACACCTCTCCATCTCAGTGTTCATGCATGCGTGCGCTGGGGAGGAGCCCCGTCACAGCCTGCTATGGCCGTATGTCTCCAGGGATAAACGCTGCCACTAAGAATTTTCCACATCAAAGGATGCTGAGCCTCCTCGTATTACGTCACACTGTGTAACGCCTGCATGAACCACCAGATGGCGATGTTGAGTTGTGGCTGCAGAATTGGTACATCATCTGCTCAGGGATGGATTACTGGGCCATTAAGTGGGGGGGAGTGCATCTGCCCATTTATTTACAGTGGTGGAGATGGGAACCAGGGGTCACCATGTCTATGAAACCCACCAGTGAAGCTACACGTGTCTTCTGAGTTTATCTGGATGTTGATGGTAAAATGTGGAAGATCTGAAAATACTAGGTTTTCTTTGGGGACTATTTGAACCTCACAGCGTCCTGCATGTATCCCTCCACCATGAATGGAGTTTAAGACTGAGATCTTCTCTAAACTATCATAAACAGCGTCTCAGAATCAGACAGTGTATTTATAACATCTACTGTAAGAACTTTCTGTGAGGAGCTTTTAGAGGTGACGTCTGGTTCCATTCACCTCCACTGTGTTCTGACTGGATCTGGAACAGAGCGGTGAATAATTTGTATCACTCTGTTTGTAAGGAATGTTTCTGTCTGAGCTCATTTACATATATAGGTACAGTAACTAAAGCAGCCTGTTGGCCCCTGCATGCCAGTAATAACAAATCCTGAAGTAAAGCCCTGAAACCAGTTTAAACAGTCATGTTTACATCATACAAGCAATCAATCAATCAACTTTTACTTTCACCCTCATTTACAACTTTGCAGAGCATTACAATTATTAAACAAAAAGGGATTGAAAATAAATTAAAATGAATTTTAATGAGTACCTAAAATGTAAAAGAAACAATAAGAACAGAGACAGAAATAAGATAAATCGTAAAAGAAAAAAAAAAGAAAAACTGAATAAGAAAATCAGGAATCAGGAATAAGACAAAAGGATAAGTAAATAAAAATAGATATAAATAAGTAAATAAATAAGTAAATAAAAATAGATATAAATATAGTAGTAAAACATATAAGAGTTAAAGAAATAATAAAAATCAAAAGTAATAATAAAATAATAATAGAGTAACAAAAACCAAGATAAAAGAATGGTAAAAGGAAATAAAAAAATAAATAAAAACAACTGAACATCAAAATCATACAACTGGTAACTAAAATTAAATAAAACGTTGGCAGGTCGTGCGGAGGACGTGTTTAAAAAAAAAGAGTTCATCTCTGAACTCATCTTCTACTACACTTGCAGACGGGAGCTAGGGATGAAATCAGAAGCTAAACAAAAAGAAGGAAGTCCAAGGAATCAAAACTGGAGGTCCAGGAAGGGAGGACAGAAGTCCAATGAAGTAAAGAAGGAAGGAAAGAAGGAAGGAAGTCCAGGGAGACAAAAACAGAGGACCAAGGAAAGACAGAAGGAAGTCTAAGGATGGAACAAAGAAGGTGCAAGGATACCAGGAAGGACACAAAAGCAAAGATCAGAGGCAGAAAAGAAGAACGTCTAAGGATATAAGAAAGAAAGGAAGTCCAAGAAAGGAAGATGGAAGTACAAAGAAGAAAAGAATGATGGGGAGATAGTTGACAAAGGAAAGAACGAATTCCAAGGACCCTGGAGAGAAAGTATGTACATGGATAGAAAGAAGGAAATCAATAAAACCAGAAGGAAATGAAGGATAGAAGGAAGGAAGGATGTCCAAGAATGACAGAGGAAAGAAAGAAAGAAGACAGTCCAATAAATGTAGTCTGAGGATGGAATAAACCTATGAAGGAAAGAAAGAATTCCAAGGATAGGGGAAAGGAAGAAAGGAAGGAAGTAAGATGGAAGTACAAGGAAGAAAAGAATGAAGTCTGACGATGGGGAGAAGGTTGACAAAAGAACGATTTCCAGGGACCCTGGAATGAAAGTAAGTATGTGGAAGGAAAGAAGGAAATCAATGAATCAAGAAGGAAATGAAGGATAGAAGGAAGGATGTCCAAGAATGACAGAAGAAAGAAAGAAAGAAAGAAAGAAAGAGAGAAAGAAAGGAAGAAACAAAGAAAATAAGAAAGAAAGAAGACAGTCCAATAAATGTAGCCTGAGCATGGAATAAGCCTATGAAGGAAGGAAAGAATTCCAAGGATAGGGGAAAGGAAGAAAGGACACGGAGAGAAAGAAGAAAGTCAAAGATAGAAGGAAGCCGAAGGAAACAAAGAAGAATGTTCAATGAAGGAAGGATGAAGAGCAGGATTAGCATTTACTCTGAAAGAGAGTCATAGACAACAGTAAGAATCCAGCGACGTGCTAATCCAGACATCTGAGGGAGTTGATTGCTCATTGCATGGAAATCCAATCTCTGAGAGATCATCTACACCACCCCCCTGCTCCCCCCCTGCTCCCCTCCGGTTCCCCCCCAGATCTTTTGCTGTGGTTTTGTGGAAGATTGCTCTGGTGCTTTAACTGAGAACGGATGTTGTGTCTATGTCCTTCTCGTTTAAGTTCTTTGTCCAGAAGAATCATGAGAGAGCAAGTAGACGACATCCAGACCCTTTTCTAGAGTGGTGGTCTGATAGCCAGTGTCAGACCACCAATACAAGATTAGTAGACACATCTGAGTTACGTACTACACAGTTAACAGGTTATGATCTTAAAAATGTATCATACCTCATTCAGTCTGATCTCAGTTAGCTGCTTCTCTTACACAGAGCGTGTTCAGACTGCAGGCTAATCGGATTTGTTTCTGCTGAGGCGACTGTTCGCTCTGGTATTTGTAAGTGGTTAGATTGGATTTGTGTGTTCGGACGGGCTGTGCATCATCTGACCCTCCAAACAGTTGCTGTCAAGTCACAGTGGGGCTTTTCTGAACCCCAGCACTTCCATCACTCTGGATTCAACCTTGTTGTTATATGCTGTGTTGCGATGAAATGGAATCTGATTTGAGTGTCCAGACTGAGAAATCACATTTCAAATCATTGCCAATTGTTTGGATCCAATTTGTAAAAGAAAAATCAATTGATTTAATATGTTTTGTGCTGTCCAGGCTATTAAAAGTTAATCTGGATCTGCCAAAATCGGATTTTGGCTGACAGTCTTAACACAGCCTTACACTCAGAAACCTCAAAACTGATCTGATTGGTCTGAAGTTATTGTTTTATCACATGTAATTATATCTATAACTATTAGTCAGAGTTCACAATTGTTTGAAAAATCTATTTCAGAATCTATTTCAGAATCTATTTCAGAATCTATTTCAGAATCTATTTCAGAATATGACATAATTCAGTACGAACGTCTCTCTGGTCTCTGTTTTCTATAATAAAACACCTAAACCGTTTACTTCAGCAACTAAAATAAGAGTTACACTAATGTTCACTCAGTAACATTTATTAGCCTATAGATTAGACCAGGCTAGCATATCAGCACTACAGGGTTTCCCAATGCCATACTTGAACAATGCATGTTGGGTATTGTAGTGATGGAATGATGGAGGAGGCTGAAAGATCCAGCTCTGCATACAGACAACTACAGAACACAATACATACACCACCTGTTCAGACTGGAAAGCTTATTTTAGGTTAACTAAAGTGTCCGGAACTGTCCAGTCACTCAGCACCTCACATTAGGACACTCAGGAAGGGTGGGAGGGCAGCGCTATTCCTATTCTTCCTACTGGTATTTATAGCAGGAGTGAGAGAAACAGGCCCAACGGAGTAACAGTAGATCTGCGTACTGCATCAGAAAGTTAACCTCACAGATTTAATACCACATATATATATATATATATATATATATATATATATATATATATATAGTGTCACTGTCCAAAGAAAAACAAGTATGCAACATAGCAACTTCAAAACAACAACAACATTCTTTACTTTCAATGTAAGTTGATGTACAGAGGTTTTATACAAAGCCATTTTGGAGAATTTCTATTGGTTTATAAGCATCAAGAAATTTTCACACAACATTAACAACATCTGCTGTGTTCAAATCTAGAGAAGTACAAATCAACAAATAAATGGAGAAACTTTTTGGACATTGCTAGTAGTAACGTTACCTATACTATCAACTCGCTTTCATCTGGACATCAAACACATCAAAGTTGTGATGCTAATAAAGGTGGAGCTGGTATCCTGCCTATGGTAGATATTTATGATCACGACTCATTAAAATCATTTGGCCAGTTGGTGCAAGAATTTAACCTGGCCAGACCTCAATTTTGGAGATACCTGCAACTAAGTCATACGCTCAAAGGAATTTTTGGGCCATATAAAACCCGTCCTCAACAGGAAGAACGGTTATCAGAGATGATAAATATATATGGAAAGGGACATGAAGTGCCTGCTTACTACTCTTTCCTTTAAAAGAGTCTAATAACACGCCAATAGTAGGTCTCAAGGCAGTCTGGGCAAAGGATTTGAACCTGCCATTAAATGATGAACTGTGGGATGGAATATTTCAGAACTGTCCAGAGATCTTAGAGTTTGACTAGAGCAGTTTGTCTGATTAGACTGATTAGGCTGAATATTACTGCGCAAAACATTTAAAGATTGTTTGTTCCTGTGCGTCTGCCGCAGCGCACTCCGTTTACAGCTGCACAGAGCTCAGGGTGGGCTCAGTAAATGGAGCACACCCTGGCAGATGGCTATGCTGTTCAACCCACTGGAAACGTGTAAAAGCAACACTGTCCAAATGGCGCGAAGTCTGAACCATGAAGAAGATGGGAATCGGGAACACTAGCATTAGTAACAATAGCAAATGAACATCACCAGTAAGCAAAGACACTCAGTATCCTACATTAAAGAAAAATGTTTGTCAAGGCACCTCCAAATCCGTGACTATGGTCCTCAGTCGGAAGGGGGGAAGTGCCCACTCCAGGTTGGAAATGGTCTCCTGCCTCAAGTGGAGGAGTATCTTGGGGTCTTGTTCACGAGTGAGGGAAGGATGGAGCGGGAGGTTGACAGGCAGATGGGTGCAGCGTCTGCAGTGATGCGGGCTCTGTACCGGTCTGTCCTGGTGAAGAGAGAGCTGAGCCAAAAGGTAAAGCTCTCCATTTACTGGTCAGTCTACGTTCCTACTCTCACCTGTGGTCAGGAGCTCTGGGTAGTGACCGAAAGAACGAATACGAGCTGCCGGAATGAGTTTTCTCCGTTCAGTGTTGGTTCTCACCCTTAGAGATAGGGTGAGGAGCCTGATGATATGGGGGAGACTCAGAGTCGAGTCGCTACTCCTCCACATCGAGAGGAACCAGCTGAGGTGGTTTGGGGATCTGATTAGGATACCTCCTGGATGCCTCCCTGTGGAGACCGGGGGGAGACCCCGGGGAAGACCTAGGACACACTGGAGGGATTATATCTCTCGGCTGGCCTGGGAACGCCTCAGCATCCTGCCGGAGGAGCTACAGGAGGTGGCTGGGGAGAGGGAAGCTTGGGTTTCTCTGCTTAGACTGCTACCCCCGCAACCCGGATCCCCAGAATAAGCAGTAGATGATGGATGGATGGATGGGTTGTCAAAGTTTTTAAGCAAACCAAGCTTGGACACACGCCAGTGAATTAAGAAATTGATTGGATTCTCACCCAATAACTCGGTAAAGCCTCAACAACAGCAATCTCAAAAACCAAGATGGCTGCACATTAGCAGTAGCACAGCTGCAGTATCATATTGTTTATTAGCAAGTCTGTCTATTAGTATGTATATTAGTATATTAGTATATTAGTATGTTAATAAATCAATCGTACACACAGTGGTGCACAACTTATATCTGTGAACGTGTAGTTACAGTGTTTGGATTCACTACTGGATTCAACTGGTATTTCTGAAATTAGCTAACCTGCCTGATCTGTTTTGCTGGAACACGATAAACTCAGTTGTGATGTCATTCCCAGCTGCGATATTCATCTCTATGATCGGCACATCCGGGAACTTTGACTTCCCGCCCCTTTTCTGTGGGAAAACAAACAACACTGTTCATAAACTGTAATGCAAAATACAGCGTTTTGGGTCATTTTTAATCTACGTCAGGTTAATATACACAGTTGATTCACATTATTATGACCTACTTTGGATAACGGCAGTGTGTAGGTGCAGCGTTCTCGTCTGGGGAATGTTTTCATGACCTTCTCTGGACCCACTCATCCATGTGGAAGACACTCTCAACTGATCTGGGTCTGAATCCATCCTTGCAGATCACGTACACCATACATGCTGATGGTCTTCTCTGGGGTGGATGGGATCTTCCAGCAAGACATTGCGACACGTCACACGACTAGAAATGTCCCACACTGGTTGGAAGAGCTGACCAAGACTTCCAAGTACTACCCCGGACCCCTAATTCCCCAGACTTGAGCAGCCCAACTGTGCACCACCTGGATGGTGGTGTTGGCTCTATGGATCCTCCTCCACGCTCCCTCCAGCAGCTGTGGGACTCAACCCAACTGTAAATATCCACACTGCTAACCATAAACCACCAACAGTACACAGAAGAGATCAATTTACTCCATTTTGAGTGTCTTCAGTCTCCCAGCATCAAACTGGTGCAGTGACCCCACTGAGTGGTCAGTAGTTTCTAAATGGACATCTGTTTTTATCTTGCTGAGCCTCCAGATCAGCAGATTACCAGTGAAATATGTGTTTTACCTACAAGATTCCCAAATATTATCAGAAATACTTTTACTATTTATTGCTTCTGCTCTACAATAACACTGTGCTAGCTAGCATTAGCACTGTGCTGTGGCAGCTGACCTGGCTAGCTAGGTTAGCCCAGTAATCAAGCCTGAGCTCGAACCAGGACCGAACTAATCTGAGATCAGTTATTTTATTAATGTTATTAATGTGTTGTTGTTATAATCAGCCGCTCTTCACAACCACGTTTATTCAGTTTAACTCGTTAGTTCATCTAAACCGGACTGCGTCTCCTGAAAAGGGGGCGGGGCGACGAGAGCCTACTCCGGGTGACGTACTGGCTATAGCCAATCACCGCGTAGCCTGTTGCGGGACTCCGCCCTCCAGAGTTTGCTCCAGGACCTGCGGATAGTAGCGCCGTACATGCCCGTAGAGTCGCAGCCATGGCCGGTGTTGCTCGTCCCTGCCCGGCTGTGTCCGGGGTTCTCCTCCTCCTCTTAGCCGGGACAGTGAACTGTCTCAGCCGCAGCGACCTGCTGGACTACGGGGTTCGGTTCGGTGACCAGTTGCTGGACCCTGGGACGGACATAACTCAGGAGATCACGCTGGACCAGTCTGTGTTCTTCTTCGAGAACCAGATCGACACCGTTTACGTGAGTTTTACTTTTTAGGGTTTATTTTTAAAACATGTCCGTTTTTCGCTGTTTATCTTTTTTTTATTTGTTGATTTTTTCCAGCGTGTTTCTGCGTTTATCGTTTGAACTAAGTTGTTTTTGTTGTCTTCGTTATTTTTGCTTTTCACTTGTTTACGTGTTTTTTAGTGTTTGTTTGCTTGCACGTGCATTTGTACTCCCGAGTGTCGAAATTTGGTGCGCGTGTATTTTTACTCCTACGTTTTATTTACTATTATTTAGTTATTTTAGTTATTATTTCGTTTTTAATGTGTGCAGATACAGGGAAACTCCATCCATGGTTTAAAATTTTTGCATAAGTAA
>CM038721.1:1348985-1411485 GCA_021613375.1 Megaleporinus macrocephalus | reverse complement strand
GCTCTACTTACTCTATTAATACTGATTAATATTTAATAATAAAGTGTAAAAGCACTACTTACTCTATTAATACTGATTAATGTTTAATAATAAAGTGTAAAAGCACTACTTACTCTATTAATACTGATTAATATTTAATAATAAAGTGTAAAAGCACTACTTACTCTATTAATACTGATTAATATTTAATAATAAAGTGTAAAAGCACTACTTACTCTATTAATACTGATTAATGTTTAATAATAAAGTGTAAAAGCACTACTTACTCTATTAATACTGATTAATATTTAATAATAAAGTGGAAAAGCACTACTTACTCTATTAATACTGATTAATGTTTAATAATAAAGTGGAAAAGCACTACTTACTCTATTAATACTGATTAATATTTAATAATAAAGTGTAAAAGCACTAATTACTCTATTAATACTGATTAATATTTAATAATAAAGTGTAAAAGCACTACTTACTCTATTAATACTGATTAATGTTTAATAATAAAGTGTAAAAGCACTACTTACTCTATTAATACTGATTAATATTTAATAATAAAGTG
Organism: Megaleporinus macrocephalus; assembly: GCA_021613375.1. Taxonomy (NCBI): domain Eukaryota; kingdom Metazoa; phylum Chordata; class Actinopteri; order Characiformes; family Anostomidae; genus Megaleporinus; species Megaleporinus macrocephalus. The sequence continues at coordinate 1,410,929 of CM038721.1, read as the reverse complement.
TAAAAGCACTACTTACTCCATTAGTACTGTTTAATATTTAACAATAAAGTGTTTACTGAGTAAATTAAAGCTTCCTGTCTGGAATAAATAGCTTTTTAAATATAATAATGTCCACAAGTGACCAAAACCTAGCACAGTACTGTACGTGTGCATGAAATGATACAACCATATGATCCGTATGAAGGGAAGCTGCCTAAAACGACTGCACTAGTGTTTTCATAGTCCACAGTGAGTCACACTGGGTTCTGATCCATCTTAACAAGTCTGTGTGACCTCGAGGAGAGAAGTTTGGGGACGTATTTTGTTGCTGTCCAAAGAAAAACATTGTTCTTAACACCATTTTACACTCATTTGAACGCAACAGCCACCATTGTGTTGGGGGGGTTCAGGTTCCATTGACTTACATTACAAGTGAAGTAAGTTTTTGGCCTCTCCTGAAAACTCGGGCAGCAAAGGTTTGGGTGACTATTAACTTCTAGTGTTTCTGTTTTATTTAATCTCTTGATTTGTTTTGCTGTTTGTTGTTCTGAACTTTCTCCAGTTTTATTCTTTTTTGAGTGTCCTTGCAGCCGGCCCCTCCAGCTGCCCCCCCCTCCCCCCCACTGAAGCATTGTAGGTTCCCCGTTTAAACCCCCAGAGGGAGTCTGCAGGGAGGGGTTTAATTAAAGCGGCCAGGGTCGAATTCCCCTGCACTCCACTGGGAGGGTCAACAAGGGCACATCTACGTCTTAAAGTGGTGCTCAGCAAAGTTTGGTTTACTTCTGTAACAAAAAAAACCTTTCAGTACGGGGGCTGCTGCTCAGGGCTGGGCAATATGATGATCCTCTATCAGTATCGTGATATGCTACAGTTAGATTTCTGTCTGAGTGGTCAGGTCTTTATACCTGGTTACACTACACGACTGTCTGAGTGGTCAGGTCTTTATACCTGGTTACACTACACGACTGTCTGAGTGGTCAGGTCTTTATACCTGGTTACACTACACGACTGGAGTCCTTCAGTTGTCATGGTTTTTACACTACATGACTGATCGATGATATGGGGTCACCAATTACACGACTTTCACCCTGGAGAAACGCCCACTCAAATGGCTGCTGTCCAAAAACATGAGAACTAAACTCTGGTGAGAACTAAACTCTGGTGAGAACTGAACGCGTGTGAGAACTAAACTCTGGTGAGAACTAAACTCTGGTGAGAACTGAACGCGTGTGAGAACTAAACTCTGGTGAGAACTGAACTCTGGTGAGAACTGAACGCGTGTGAGAACTAAACTCTGGTGAGAACTAAACTCTGGTGAGATCTAAACTCTGGTGAGACCTAAACTCTGGTGAGAACTAAACTCTGGTGAGATCTAAACTCTGGTGAGACCTAAACTCTGGTGAGAACTGAACGCGTGTGAGAACTAAACTCTGGTGAGATCTAAACTCTGGTGAGATCTAAACTCTGGTGAGATCTAAACTCTGGTGAGATCTAAACTCTGGTGAGAACTGAACGCGTGTGAGAACAAAACTCTGGTGAGATTTAAACTCTTGTGAGAACTCAACTCTTGTGAGAACTCAACTCTGGTGAGAACTAAACTCTGGTGAGAACTAAGCTCTGGTGAGAACTGAACTCTGGTGAGAACTAAACTCTGGTGTGAACTGAACTCTGGTGAGAACTGAACTCTGGTGAGAACTAAACTCTGGTGTGAACTAGTGACACCACGTAGAACATACGCTATTTCCAAACCGAGCACTACGAGTTGTTACTGCACGGATGGTGCTCTCGCCAAAGCTCTATCAGATGTTCCTCCATCTCTTAAGTTCAAGTAGAGCGAGAACCTTCTGCAGACGTTGTTTACTGTTGGTGTTCTCCTCCTTGACTGTTGTGATATTGGGTCAACGGTGACGTGGTCCTCTCTCTAAGTGATCTCATTGGCTGTAGCTAGACGCTGCTGTTGACTCACAGTCGCCGACTGGTCTAGATATTAAGCGTGCTAGACGGTAGCTGGGCGTCTGTAATTAGTGATTTTAGTTCACACTACACGACTGAGTGATCGCCGATTCTCCTCCGAGCAGAGGTTTCTGTCGGCGACTGAACATCAGGCCGACATCCTGTGGTGTGAAGTTATCATCTCAGCATTAGTCATGGGGATCGTACGTCTGGGGTAATTGTACAGAGCTCGTAAAGCAGATGTCCATCTCTTTAGTCTTTTAACACCCCTTTACGTTCACCCCTCCATCACACAGCGTCCTGCACACTTGTCATATGGAGCCGTTCCAGTCTAGATTCCTCACATATTTCAAGCTCAGGAACGCTTCGGATTAGTTCTGCCTCACCAGGCAGCCCGCGAACGAGCCCCCCCCCCTCCCCCCATCCCTTCCTGAGGTGTGCTAAGCCTTTAATGGGAGAGCCTGTCTTGTCATTTGCTTCACTAACGCTGCCCCTCTGCCCCTCCGCCCCTCCACCCCTCCGCCCCGCCGCCGTTTGCACCCGGAGCGGCTCTCGTCCTCGCAGGTGACTCTGAAGTCAAACGGCTGCTCGCTTGTCTTTCATCAGCTGCTTTCATCCTTCACACACTCACGCGTGTCGTTAGTAAAGGCTGGAGTTTATTAGGGTCCGGGACCTTCAGGGCTATAATCAGCATCACTTCAGGGTCTCTCTCTGGAATGAGAAGTATTTGCTGACCTCACGACCACAAGCGTGATGAACTGCAGGAGCTTCAATTACTAGTAATGATTAGTCACTGATCAGTTGGTCTGACAGGCAGCGGCGCTTGTAAACACAGCTGACTGAGCAGTAATGCTTTGCTAAAGTAGGACCTACTTTTAGGCAGGAACAAAAACAGGGGCCAACGCTATCGGTTAAAAGTTTGGATACACCTCCCCACCTCCCTCTTATGTGTACTATATTAATAATAATAATATTAGTGAATAAGTGTGAGGAGATCAGAACTATAGAATAGTCGGTATGGAATTATTGCTGGAGCAGAATTAAACATCTGGTTGTGTTTAAAGAATGTTTAGAGGGTCTTTTAGAAATGAGCTCATTTGCTCTGATGCAGGTTTACATACTTTGAACATTCTGACCAGCAGCTTCATGAGGAGCCACATGAGCTGCTTCTCTAACAGGACTGAAGAAGATAGTGTAGATGCTGAGATCTTGTTCTGATAAACAGGTTTGGTGGTTTTATAGCTCTTAGAAAAATATACATTCTCATTTTTACATTTAAATACACTCAAATGTTTGTTTTAGTATTATTTGTGCACATGGGCTCCAACTCAGATCTAAACATATATATATATATATTCAGTGTGTCCAAACTTATGACTGGTAGTGTACATATATATTTAGCCTAGGGCAGTTTAACCCCACCCACTCGTTCTGGAAAGAAGGCTTTCTGAATGAGATACAGCCAATCAGAACAGAGCCCTGAAGGTGCTAACGAAAAAAGACGGTTCTTCGAAGGTTCTTCAGTCAAGGCAGTGGTTCTGTTTACAACCGTATGTACCATATAGAACCACTTCCATGGCTCCAGTTGCTGAGATCTTGTTCTGATAAACAGGTTTGGGGGTTTTATAGCTCTTATAAAAATATACATTCTCATTTTTATTTTCATTTAAATACAGTTTGGTTGTTTTAGAGAGATATTTGCACTAGGGCTGTGTATCGACAAGAACCTGCCGATACAATACGTATCGAGATACAGCAGTCACGATTCAATATATCGCGAAATATTGCGATACTGCAAGCGAAGTGATATATTGCATATTTTCAAATCCTACTATTAAAACACACCACTATATGAACAGGTTTGACAATGTTTACAATAGCACTGCGTCCTTGTGCTGCTTGTTCATGTTGGAGTGGAGCTGAAAATGGATTACAACGCTGCCATCTAGTGGTCAGAGGTTTCAACACAACACACAGTGAATCACTGTCTGTCAGGAATCTGTGTATCGATACTGTGTTTTTGAGAATTGAAACAGTATCACTAAATATAATATCCCGATATTCGATATTTTCTATATTTTCTTACACCCCTATTTTGCACACGGGCTCCAACATCACTGTTTAAACTCAACACGTTCAGATCTAAACGTCTTTAGAACTACAAACATGTACTTAGTTGTGTGTCACCAAACTTTTGACTGGCCGTGTATGTCCTGCAGTTCTTTGTTCAGCGAGCAGCGCACGGTAACCAGACCTCCTCAGTGTAGGGTTCTCTGCTGGCTTCTTAAGAACAGGCTCTGTCTGTTCTCGCCTGCTGGCAGCTCAGACCTTCTTTAAGCAGGGACGTTCTCAGTGTCCACCTGGTCCTGTCTTATCACCCGGTCACCTCTGTCTCTGTGAGCTGGAGCAGATTCACTAAGCTGGCGGTGCAGCAGGTAATGCTGTGATTTCAAACACTAAGCATGCTTTAATGTGTGTAAGCAGGAGCGTAGCACCAAATTCTGGGCCATAGGCACGAGCAGATGAGATGAGATAGACTTTTATTATCCCACATGGGGACATTTTCATTGTTACAGCAGAAGAATAGCAGCAGAACAGATACAGGACAAGAGGTAGACTAAAGTGCAAGTATTCAGAATACTTAGAAGAGAAATAAGAAATTACAAAAAATTAATAAATCTCTATTGTTAGGTTAAAAATACAATAAACTATATACACTACTGGTGAAAAGTTTGGGATCACAGTGAGATGTTCTTGTTTTAATGGAGTATCTTCTTCCTTAACACAACAATGGACTGACGGGTCTCTAAAGAAAGTTGTTTCTTTCTGGTCATTGTGAGTCGGTCAGCAAGCCATCAACTGCTGATCTTCAGATACTAAACTAACCTAGAATGTTGTTCCCTTTTATACTCACTTATTAGTAGAATGTTTTTCAGCTGTGATCACAATTGATCAAGAGTGTCCTAACAACCAATTAGTCCAATAACATCCTTAACTTGGATTGGTGGTCGTACCAGGAGATTTAGACAGAGGACTGAGAATTACTGATAATAGAACTATATGTAAAATAAGCCTCTATACAAAAATAGACTTTAATACAAACATTTATATTCTTTAAAATCATCTGATACACTTACATTAATTGTGAAATGGACAATATTGTTTATGAATTGCATTAAAATTGCATGAAATGAAATTCTAAAGTGATCCTAAACTTTTGAGTGGTAGTGTATATTTACATGTTGGACTGTACTAATTCTCATGTTGAGTTACATTCTCTTATCCGCCTGATGCTCTGCTTGGGGAGGTGCTGGTTGTAGAGCCTGACAGCAGTAGAGAGAAAAGAGCTGCGCCATCTCGCCGCTCTCAGGGAGGACAATGGATCTCCTGGTGAAGAGCTTTGAAGAAACAGGTGACACGAGAGGCACTTCAGGGGCCAATCAGATCTGAGCCAAAAGGGCTGACTCCAGGGCCTCGTTCTTTCTGGCTCTTCGGGTGTGAAATGTCCTCCGCGTGGACACGACGTGCTGCTTATTTCCCACGTGAATTAGACCCCTGCCGACGCTAAGTCCAGCTTTTCCTGATTGTCCCCGACAGGAACTGTAATCAGAGGAGGAAGGAAACAAACCTCTCGTATCCCTGCGGTTCTGTCCGCGGTTCCCAGTGGCTGCAGCTAGCACGCACATCGGTAGCAACGCGCCAGCGTCCGCACAGATACGCCCCCCTGTGTGTGTTTCAGGAAAGTCTGCTCATCGTGTGAGTTCATTTCAACAGAGGGGGCTTCTGACGAGTGTGCTCATTCCTCAGTGGGACAGCTCTGTCCCCTCAACTTAACTGACCCCACAACTGCCCGAGAGCACAACTCTGAAGTCTGGAGCTACGCAGTGGAAATTACATGCAGCTGTAGTTGGAGCTCTGAGTGGAGAGTGGAGTCTTTTCATTAAGAAGCTTAAGAACGTACACAACAACATAACAACAATAAACAGTTAAAGCATCTGAAGAGGAGCCGACATGCCAGTGTAGACTTAAACTGAAGTCACTCGAATGGAAGTGAATACACAGATTATATATATATATATATATATATATATATATATATATATATATATATATATATATATATATATATATATATATATATATATATATGAGTTATGTTGAGGGGACTGAGCTATATATATATATATATATATATATATATATATGAGGCCCCTAAGCTGATAGTTTAATCAGTGTCTGATCACCAGTAAGAAAAGCAGATCTGATTAGAACTGATGTAAATAATCAGACATACAATACAAAGTATCATGAATATGTTATTGTGAGAGAAGTAGATCAGATCTTGATCCAGTTTGAAGAACAAAGTTAGGTTCCAGATTTCTCCTGGACGCCCCAGACATTGTATGAATGTATTCAGTTCCTTCAGCAGCAAATCTTGATTTATCTTAATGAAGTACTGAGCAGTCAAAGCAGGTATTAGATGAGAACTGATAATAATACTGGGTTGTTTAGGAGAAGCTTGGAAAGAGTTCAATAAACACACTGACGTATGAAAAACACTACTTACTCTATTAATACTGATTAATATTTAATAATAAAGTGTAAAAGCACTACTTACTCTATTAATACTGATTAATATTTAATAATAAAGTGTAAAAACACTACTTACTCTATTAATACTGATTAATATTTAATAATAAAGTGTAAAAGCACTACTTACTCTATTAATACTGATTAATATTTAATAATAAAGTGTAAAAGGTCTACTTACTGTATTAATACTGATTAATATTTAATGATAAAGTGTAAAAGCACTACTTACTCTATTAATACTGTTTAATATTTAATAATAAAGTGTAAAAACACTACTTACTCTATTAATACTGATTAATATTTAATAATAAAGTGTAAAAGCACTACTTACTCTATTAATACTGTTTAATATTTAATAATAAAGTGTAAAAACACTACTTACTCTATTAATACTGATTAATATTTAATAATAAAGTGTAAAAGCACTACTTACTCTATTAATACTGATTAATATTTAATAATAAAGTGTAAAAGCACTACTTACTCTATTCATTCTGATTAATATTTAATAATAAAGTGTAAAAGCTCTACTTACTCCATTAATACTGATTAATATTTAATAATAATGTGTAAAAGCTCTACTTACTCTATTAATACTGTTTAATATTTAATAATAAAGTGTAAAAGCTTTACTTACTCTATTAATACTGTTTAATATTTAATAATAAAGTGTAAAAGCACTACTTACTCTATTAATACTGATTAATATTTAATAATAAAGTGGATCAGTATAACAGGAAGTGAAGGAGATCCAGTGATGGGAAACGGTGTGAGGAGAGGCTGAGATGCGGCGCTGTGGGAGGATCAGCAAGACATCAAGTAACAACTGTTTAATTAAGAATTAGGCTTAAAGTCCACAGATCAGATTTAAAGGCGGACATGTAGAAAAGAACTGTAGCTAAAAGATAAAAGACTTGGCTAACCACTGGTGAATGGCCGGAGCTGTGATTGCGTGCAACTTTGAATTTTTGAATGTGTTGCAGATTCACTGGTTGCGTGAAGGTTTCACTGAGTAGCCGCAGCTTTCCAGCCAGGCTGCAGAATTATTTAGACTGGCTCGTATCCAGCAGACATTCTGGCCTCATGTTCTACAATAACAAGCAGCTCTGAAAGCCTCTGTGCTGGAACTTCCTCCTCCAGTTAAAGAACTGAGTAGAACTGAGTAGAACTGAGTAGAACTGAGTAGAACGTTCTGGGTGAAGTGAAAGTTCAGCAAGTGCAGCCTGTTGGGTAGAGAGAACCTGGTACGCTCTACAGTGCACAGCGAGCAGATGGACTCTGGATAGACATTTTTGTTTGCTGACCCACGAATTGGTGAAGCATCTGTTTCTCATCAGGAGACTGGCTGTTCCTGGGAATCCAGATGTTGGAAAGCTAGCATTACTAATCCCTGCAGCAGCTAAACTGGAGAGTGGGGCCGAACAGCGTTGTGATATTTCAGGCTTTGCAATGAATGTTAAGGTGTTTGAGAAATAATAAGCAGTTATCAGTAACCTTTGTGTAAATGTTAACAGTTTAGATAGATAGATCTTTATTGTCCATTTATTTATTTATTGTTTAATGTCCATAACTATTGAAGTACAAGGCAGGAGTGGCCAAATTAGTGTGATTAATATCTGATACTGGGTACACAGTCAGAGTGATACACTACAGCAGAGGCCACTAATGGGCGGAGCACGGTCCGGACCCAGACGTTGTCCAATGCTGATAATCTACTGAGGAGGATTTAACTCTGACTGTTTATTTTAAGAGGAGAGCTTTATTAGTCTTTATCTACCACCAACACCACCACCATCACTGTAAACACCACCACCACCATCACCACTGTAAACAATAATACCACCGCTGTAAACATCACCACCATCACTGTTAACAACATCACCATCACCATCACTGTTAACATCATCACCATGTCTCCACCACTGCAAACACCATCACCACCACTGCAAACACCATCACCACCACTGTAAACATCACCAACACCATCACCACCACTGTAAACACCATCACCACCACTGTAAACACCATCACCACCACTGCAAACACCATCACCACCACTGTAAACATCACCAACACCATCACCACCACTGTAAACACCATCACCACCACTGCAAACACCACCAACACCATCACCACCACTGTAAACACCATCACCACCACTGCAAACACCATCACCACCACTGCAAACACCACCAACACCATCACCACTGCAAACACCACCAACACCATCACCACTGTAAACACCAATACCGCGGCTGTAAACACCATCACCACCACTGTTAACATCACCATCACTGTTAACATCACCATCACTGTTAACATCATCACCACCATCACTGTTAACATCACCATCACTGTTAACAACATCACCATCACTGTTAACAACATCACCATCACTGTTAACATCACCATCACTGTTAACAACATCACCATCACTGTTAACATCATCACCACCATCACTGTTAACATCACCATCACTGTTAACAACATCACCATCACTGCAAACACCATCACCACCACTGCAAACACCACCAACACCATCACCACTGTAAACACCAATACCGCCGCTGTAAACACCACCACCGTCACTGTTAACATCACCATCACTGTTAACATCACCACCACCATCACTGTTAACATCATCACCACCACTGCAAACACCATCACCACCACTGCAAACACCATCACCACCACTGTAAACACCATCACCACTTTAAACAACAATACCACCGCTGTAAACACCATCACCTTCACTGTTAACATCACCATCACTGTTAACAACATCACCATCACTGTTAACAACATCACCATCACTGTTAACAACATCACCATCACTGTTAACAACATCACCATCACTGTTAACAACATCACCATGTCTCCACCACTGCAAACACCATCACCTTCACTGTTAACATCACCATCACTGTTAACAACATCACCATGTCTCCACCGCTGTAAACACCATCACCTTCACTGTTAACATCACCATCACTGTTAACAACATCACCATCACTGTTAACAACATCACCATCACTGTTAACAACATCACCATGTCTCCACCACTGCAAACACCATCACCACCACTGCAAACACCATCATCACCACCACTGTAAACATCACCACAACCACTCTATCCACCATCTGAACCATTTCACACCAAAACGCACTCTGAATCACTCTGTTTACATCTCTCACAAATCTGTGGATTTCCTCTTTAAACAATATTTATATATATATGCAGGAAATTAATACAATTGGTGGAGTTTCCCTTCTACAGCAGACGTGAGGAAGCAAACAGTCTCTAAAGCAGCGTTAATGACCTTCACTACATTGTTTATAGTGTCTGTTATGTCTGATCTCTGATGGCTCCGTCTCGCTGCCTCCGCTCATTCCGGCCCGTGTGTGATGTTGTGTCTGCAGATCAACACCAACGGCTTTGTGTCTGTGTCACAACCTCCGGCTGAGTCGGCGTATTTGGGAAAAATGCCCGCAGACTTTGGCATCATCGCTGCCTTCCTCGGCGACCTGGACACCGGCGACCGGATCGGGAAGGTCTATTTCAGGCAGGACAGCAGTCCGGAAGTGCTGCAGAGGATCGCAGCTCAGATCAGCCGAGCTTTCCCTAAAGACGAGGAGGTGGAGCCCACCCGCGCCCTTATAGTGACCTGGGAGAACGTAGCCTCCCGTGGAGCTCCAGAAAGAGGAGATGGCTCCAACAAACAGGCAAGTCCCTCCTCGGAGCATGCTCCAGGATGCTCTGACGGTTTTCATGTAGATCTCAGTCCAGTCCTCACTGGTTTTAAGTGGACCCCATAATTATTTATAGATCTTATATTTTTCCTAGAGCTGTAAATCAGAGGCAGAAACTTTCAGCAGCGTCCAGTTCCGGTCCTGGAATCCAGCCATGCTGACCCAGGGTCGGAGCTGGACACTCCTGAGAGCTCCTCAGACTGGCAGGGTGTGTTGAGACTCCTCTGTAATCCTGAAAGGAAGCTAATTGGTTCTCATGACTCTTACAGAGAAGCACTTTCCAGCTTGTCCTGGCGTCCATGGAGCTGACCACCTACGCCATCCTGCTCTACCCAAAAGACGACCTGCAGTTCTTCTCCACGCCACTCGAGGGCGAAAACAAGCCTGTGGAGGTCGGCTTCAACCAAGGTCTGGTCAAGGGCTGGTTCAGCTGGACGAGTAATCAGGGCGTATATTACCGCGTCACCACTGATGACGAGGATTCGCTACGAAACCTCATGCAGTAAGTATGAAATAAAGATTTCTACAACCTGTCAAGTCTGACCTTTAAATAAATAGACCATCACTGTCCAGAGAAAAACGAGTACCTCCAGAATAGTAACTTTACATTATTCATTATTATCATTATTTTTATTATTATTATTATTATTATTATTAGTGCAGCACTACACTACTAGTGGTCAGTATGGTGGTGTAGTGGTCAGTACGGTGGTGTAGTGGTTAGTACGGTGGTGTAGTGGTCAGTATGGTGGTGTAGTGGTTAGTACGGTGGTGTAGTGGTCAGTACGGTGGTGTAGTGGTTAGTACGGTGGTGTAGTGGTTAGTACGGTGGTGTAGTGGTCAGTATGGTGGTGTAGTGGTTAGTACGGTGGTGTAGTGGTCAGTATGGTGGTGTAGTGGTTAGTATGGTGGTGTAGTGGTTAGTACGGTGGTGTAGTGGTCAGTATGGTGGTGTAGTGGTTAGTACGGTGGTGTAGTGGTCAGTATGGTGGTGTAGTGGTTAGTACGGTGGTGTAGTGGTTAGTACGGTGGTGTAGTGGTTAGTATGGTGGTGCAGTGGTTAGTATGGTGGTGTAGAGGTTAGTATGGTGGTGTAGTGATTAGTATGGTGGTGTAGTGGTTAGTACGGTGGTGTAGTGGTTAGTACGGTGGTGTAGTGGTCAGTACGGTGGTGTAGTGGTCAGTAAGGTGGTGTAGTGGTCAGTATGGTGGTGTAGTGGTTAATACGGTGGTGTAGTGGTCAGTATGGTGGTGTAGTGGTTAGTACGGTGGTGTAGTGGTCAGTACGGTGGTGTAGTGGTCAGTAAGGTGGTGTAGTGGTCAGTATGGTGGTGTAGTGGTTAGTACAGTGGTGTAGTGGTCAGTATGGTGGTGTAGTGGTTAGTACGGTGGTGTAGTGGTTAGTACGGTGGTGTAGTGGTTAGTATGGTGGTGCAGTGGTTAGTATGGTGGTGTAGAGGTTAGTATGGTGGTGTAGTGATTAGTATGGTGGTGTAGTGGTTAGTACGGTGGTGTAGTGGTTAGTACGGTGGTGTAGTGGTTAGTACGGTGGTGTAGTGGTCAGTACGGTGGTGTAGTGGTCAGTATGGTGGTGTAGGGGTTAGTACGGTGGTGTAGTGGTTAGTACGGTGGTGTAGTGGTTAGTATGGTGGTGTAGTGGTCAGTATGGTGGTGTAGTGGTTAGTATGGTGGTGTAGTGGTTAGTACGGTGGTGTAGTGGTTAGTACGGTGGTGTAGTGGTTAGTACGGTGGTGTAGTGGTCAGTAAGGTGGTGTAGTGGTCAGTATGGTGGTGTAGTGGTTAATACGGTGGTGTAGTGGTTAGTACGGTGGTGTAGTGGTTAGTATGGTGGTGTAGTGGTTAGTATGGTGGTGTAGTGGTTAGTACGGTGGTGTAGTGATTAGTATGGTGGTGTAGTGGTTAGTACGGTGGTGTAGTGGTCAGTATGGTGGTGTAGTGGTTAGTACGGTGGTGTAGTGGTTAGTACGGTGGTGTAGTGGTTAGTATGGTGGTGCAGTGGTTAGTATGGTGGTGTAGAGGTTAGTATGGTGGTGTAGTGATTAGTATGGTGGTGTAGTGGTTAGTACGGTGGTGTAGTGGTTAGTACGGTGGTGTAGTGGTTAGTAAGGTGGTGTAGTGGTTAGTACGGTGGTGTAGTGGTCAGTACGGTGGTGTAGTGGTCAGTAAGGTGGTGTAGTGGTCAGTATGGTGGTGTAGGGGTTAGTACGGTGGTGTAGTGGTTAGTACGGTGGTGTAGTGGTTAGTATGGTGGTGTAGTGGTCAGTATGGTGGTGTAGTGGTTAGTATGGTGGTGTAGTGGTTAGTACGGTGGTGTAGTGGTTAGTACGGTGGTGTAGTGGTTAGTACGGTGGTGTAGTGGTCAGTAAGGTGGTGTAGTGGTCAGTATGGTGGTGTAGTGGTTAATACGGTGGTGTAGTGGTTAGTACGGTGGTGTAGTGGTTAGTATGGTGGTGTAGTGGTTAGTATGGTGGTGTAGTGGTTAGTACGGTGGTGTAGTGGTTAGTACGGTGGTGTAGTGGTTAGTACGGTGGTGTAGTGGTCAGTAAGGTGGTGTAGTGGTCAGTATGGTGGTGTAGTGGTTAATACGGTGGTGTAGTGGTTAGTACGGTGGTGTAGTGGTTAGTATGGTGGTGTAGTGGTTAGTATGGTGGTGTAGTGGTTAGTACGGTGGTGTAGTGATTAGTATGGTGGTGTAGTGGTTAGTACGGTGGTGTAGTGGTCAGTATGGTGGTGTAGTGGTTAGTACGGTGGTGTAGTGGTTAGTACGGTGGTGTAGTGGTTAGTATGGTGGTGCAGTGGTTAGTATGGTGGTGTAGAGGTTAGTATGGTGGTGTAGTGATTAGTATGGTGGTGTAGTGGTTAGTACGGTGGTGTAGTGGTTAGTACGGTGGTGTAGTGGTTAGTAAGGTGGTGTAGTGGTTAGTACGGTGGTGTAGTGGTCAGTACGGTGGTGTAGTGGTCAGTAAGGTGGTGTAGTGGTCAGTATGGTGGTGTAGGGGTTAGTACGGTGGTGTAGTGGTTAGTACGGTGGTGTAGTGGTTAGTATGGTGGTGTAGTGGTCAGTATGGTGGTGTAGTGGTTAGTATGGTGGTGTAGTGGTTAGTACGGTGGTGTAGTGGTTAGTACGGTGGTGTAGTGGTTAGTACGGTGGTGTAGTGGTCAGTAAGGTGGTGTAGTGGTCAGTATGGTGGTGTAGTGGTTAATACGGTGGTGTAGTGGTTAGTACGGTGGTGTAGTGGTTAGTATGGTGGTGTAGTGGTTAGTATGGTGGTGTAGTGGTTAGTATGGTGGTGTAGTGATTAGTATGGTGGTGTAGTGGTTAGTACGGTGGTGTAGTGGTCAGTATGGTGGTGTAGTGGTTAGTACGGTGGTGTAGTGGTTAGTATGGTGGTGTAGTGGTCAGTATGGTGGTGTAGTGGTTAGTACGGTGGTGTAGTGGTTAGTACGGTGGTGTAGTGGTTAGTATGGTGGTGTAGTGGTTAGTATGGTGGTGTAGTGATCAGTATGGTGGTGTAGTGGTTAGTACGGTGGTGTAGTGGTTAGTATGGTGGTGTAGTGGTTAGTACGGTGGTGTAGTGGTTAGTACGGTGGTGTAGTGGTTAGTACGGTGGTGTAGTGGTCAGTACGGTGGTGTAGTGGTCAGTAAGGTGGTGTAGTGGTCAGTATGGTGGTGTAGTGGTTAATACGGTGGTGTAGTGGTTAGTACGGTGGTGTAGTGATTAGTATGGTGGTGTAGTGGTTAGTACGGTGGTGTAGTGGTTAGTATGGTGGTGTAGTGGTTAGTACGGTGGTGTAGTGGTCAGTAAGGTGGTGTAGTGGTCAGTATGGTGGTGTAGTGGTTAATACGGTGGTGTAGTGGTTAGTACGGTGGTGTAGTGATTAGTATGGTGGTGTAGTGGTTAGTACGGTGGTGTAGTGGTTAGTATGGTGGTGTAGTGGTTAGTATGGTGGTGTAGTGGTTAGTATGGTGGTGTAGTGATTAGTATGGTGTTGTAGTGGTTAGTACGGTGGTGTAGTGGTTAGTACGGTGGTGTAGTGGTTAGTATGGTGTTGTAGTGGTTAGTACGGTGGTGTAGTGGTTAGTACGGTGGTGTAGTGGTTAGTATGGTGGTGTAGTGGTTAGTATGGTGGTGTAGTGTTTAGTACGGTGGTGTAGTGGTTAGTACGGTGGTGTAGTGGTTAGTACGGTGGTGTAGTGATTAGTATGGTGGTGTAGTGGTTAGTACGGTGGTGTAGTGATTAGTATGGTGGTGTAGTGGTTAGTATGGTGGTGTAGTGGTTAGTACGGTGGTGTAGTGGTTAGTATGGTGGTGTAGTGGTTAGTACGGTGGTGTAGTGGTTAGTATGGTGGTGTAGTGGTTAGTACGGTGGTGTAGTGGTTAGTATGGTGGTGTAGTGGTTAGTATGGTGGTGTAGTGGTTAGTATGGTGGTGTAGTGGTTAGTACGGTGGTGTAGTGGTTAGTATGGTGGTGTAGTGATCAGTATGGTGGTGTAGTGGTTAGTACGGTGGTGTAGTGATTAGTATGGTGGTGTAGTGGTTAGTATGGTGGTGTAGTGGTTAGTACGGTGGTGTAGTGGTTAGTATGGTGGTGTAGTGGTTAGTACGGTGGTGTAGTGGTTAGTATGGTGGTGTAGTGATCAGTATGGTGGTGTAGTGGTTAGTACGGTGGTGTAGTGATTAGTATGGTGGTGTAGTGGTTAGTATGGTGGTGTAGTGGTTAGTACGGTGGTGTAGTGGTTAGTATGGTGGTGTAGTGATCAGTATGGTGGTGTAGTGGTTAGTATGGTGGTGTAGTGGTTAGTATGGTGGTGTAGTGGTTAGTACAGTGGTGTAGTGGTTAGTATGGTGGTGTAGTGGTTAGTACGGTGGTGTAGTGGTTAGTACGGTGGTGTAGTGGTTAGTATGGTGGTGTAGTGGTTAGTATGGTGGTGTAGTGGTTAGTACGGTGGTGTAGTGGTTAGTACGGTGGTGTAGTGGTTAGTATGGTGGTGTAGTGGTTAGTATGGTGGTGTAGTGGTTAGTACGGTGGTGTAGTGGTTAGTATGGTGGTGTAGTGGTTAGGATCCCCACTCTAAACTGCCCGTAGGTGTGAGATTGAGGTGTGAAATAAAATGTCCTGGAGCCCAGATGATGGAATGAACTTCCACTGGCTGTCTAAACAGCGAACTCTCTCACGGTCTTCAAACGCAGACTGAAGACCACCTTCTCTTTGTGAAGCTCTTATAAACACTGATCTACTGAAGCATTGGTAGAAACCGTAATTACACTTGATCTTCTAGGAACTCTGGATAAGAACTGCACTGATACTGTATGTGGTCTTGTATGTAATCTCCTCTCTGTAGGTGTTCCAGTCTTGCTAGATGTTGCTCTGTGTCTAATCTTATTTTGTGGTCTTCTTTCTAGGTATCAGCTCTGGCACTAGTTTATGGCAGTGTTTGAGCTCAAGAGTAGTTTGGACTTAAACCTGTTTGCACTAGATAGAGATACTCACACTCTGACTGAACACATAGCACTGGATAGGAGTGTCTGCTAAATGGCGTAAACAAAAACACAACAACCCCAGAAGTCAGAGGGGTGACCAATCACAAAGCATGAAATGAAACCCGAAAGAGTCCTAATCTGGTCCTTCAGTCCCTTCACTGTCTCCACAGGCTTGTATAGGGTCCACTGAAGGGCCAGATTAGGCCTCCTCTGGGTTTCATTTCAACCTGTTACCTTAGTAGAAGCGTCACTTGCTGCAGTGATCAGATCACATGACCTCTTTCCATCGTCCAGTCTTTACGCTCCCTACAAACTGAAGCTGATTAGTCTCACTAACGAGTGTCCACTCGGCTGTACAGTCTCTGTGAGTTCTGGTCTTGTGGAGATGATCTTACCGTCAATGTTAAACACAGTCGTGATTCTGCTGTCCAGTTTTACCTTCAGCAGGAGTTTAAATAATAATAGATCTGGTCATTTAGGATGATCTTCCATAAAGTTGATGTGTTAATAACGTGCTGGTCAGTTTTGAACCCAGTTCCAGTCATTCCACCTTCTTCTCCTTAGTGGTTTTCTTTGCTGGACGCAGGACAAATCCAGGGAAAATTGTCTATCAATCTATGTTTGTTTCTGGAAAGCGTTTGTACGTTTGATGTTCTTCACCTTCCAGATGTCTGTAGCTTCTAAGGAGGGCCAGATATAAATCTGCCGCTTTCTTTCTTTCTTTTTCTTTTCAGTCTGACTAATTCAGGCAGGCATGGCATGTGGGTGTATGAGATTGGCAGCTCCTCCAGCTTTGAGTCCATAAGACCTGGCCAGGTCACCACCGTAACCCCAGAGGAGGCTGTGCAGGACCGTGCGGCCCCTGAGATCCCAGAGCCCCAATACCCGGAAGAGGACGAGACCTCGGATTACCCACCTTACGAAGAAGAAAGCTTCCCTCCGGAAACTTCCACTCTGGATACATTCACATCAACGGCCTTACCAGAGACGGTCTCGGAATCGGAAATACTCTCTTACCGCGTGGAGGCGGAGCCTGCACTCGCAGCTCAGCCAAGCTACCCCCAAGACAGTTATCCTCTGCCCCCCAGACCACAGCCTGCACAGATCCAGCCCGTCAACCCCCAGGTGGTGATTGTGGATGAACCGGAGGGAGAGCTCGATGTTAACGGTGAGAGACTTTAACAGTGTTTAACAAACAAGCTGATCGTTTTACAGTGATAATGAAGGCAACAAGAAGCTGAACGTCAGCACCAGAATGTAAACGCTGCACCATTTAAGGTGGAACTGGCCAAGAAGCTGACCTTCAGCCTCGTTAGGAGTAATAGTCCTGCAGTCAGTGAGTGGTTTATATGTTTTAGGCTACTGTAGAAACATGGCGGTGGTAGTATCTGTTGAGAACACTCCTGATACTGGCCTGTTGGGGGCGGTTCTGTTTAAGTCGTGATTGTATCTCAGAAAGAGATACAACAGAGTTAGTTCTGGTTTGGAATAGTATAGAGGATCTGTATTCTAGAGCGTAGCTGGTGACACTGATCTCAGATCTGACTATAAACAGTATGGACTAAAAGGAGAGAACCACAAGGCAACATAGACTTGAGACCACCCTGAGACACTGGGGTCCCCCGACCACTCCACCTCCAACAAACCTGTGTGATCGTGTGAAGGGGTGGGACAACAGCAGCAGCATCTCAGATTAACATCAACCTCTGTGTTCATGACCCCCCGGATCTTCTCCCCTTATTTAAAGGAGAAGATTAATCACCACAAGCTAAACTAAACCAGTCTGAGTCTAAACATTAACTAGGAGATTATTTGGGGACCTTGTAGGAATAAGCTCCTCCCCCTGTTGAGTTCTTCTGAGGTTTAGGAACCAATAGCAAACCAGCATCCTGTGATCTGAGTGAACGTGGTGGTTCATAATAGGAAATAAGATCTTGCGGGTACTCCGGTGCGGGGGCTTTGGGTGTCTTCTCCTGTGTGACATCATTCCGGTGCCTTGATTTGTTTTTGTTTGGATGTTTACAGTGTTTTCCTACTATGAGACGTGCGCCAACAACAGACACAAGTGCTCCAGTTTTGCGGACTGCAAAGATTACACGGCCGGATACTGCTGCCACTGTAAGCCTGGATACTACGGCAACGGGAAGGACTGTGTTGCTGACGGTAAGATCATCTTTATCAACGAATTGGAACAATTAATTGGGAATTGGTTGCAGCGCGAACTGAGAAATCCCTTTGTTTTCTAATCTACAGGCAAACCCCAGAGGATGAACGGGAAAGTGAATGGCAGGATCTATGTTGGGAATTCTCCCACTCCGGTGGAGTTCTCCAACAACGATTTGCACTCGTATGTGGTTGCCAACGATGGCCGAGCCTATGTAGCTATCAGCACCATCCCAGCCAGCGTGGGGCCCTCGCTGCAGCCCCTCCCGTCCCTCGGGGGAGTCATCGGCTGGGCCTTCGCTCTGGAGCAGCCAGGATATGAGAATGGCTTCAGTATTATTGGTAAGAAGAAAAATTGAATTTCATGCTTATATCCAACCCTGAGAGTCTCCTGAACCTGATGCATAGACATTGTATGACTTTTTATATCACACCTTTTAGACTTATTATTAAAAATTTAAAAGATACAATTTAAAAGACATCAAAAATATACCATAGTCAATTATAATTAACCATTTTTAACCTCTCTTTAAACAGGCTGTGCCTTTAAGGACATATGTGTGTGTGTATATATATATATATAGGGTGAGTCAAAAGTCTCAGGACACCCTTTTATTTCAGAAACGAAAGAGAAATGATGTGTATGAATACCCCAGCAAGTAACGGGTGAGGGGGCCTATCTGTCTGAAAGCCACCATATTGGATTAACTTTTTTCCAATGGGAAGGTGGTCGTGTAGCAGATCAAAGAAGACCAGAACTGTCTCAGAAATGTTATTCAATGTGGTTTAAATTGCAACTTTTTGTGTTTGAACATTTGAACCACAAGAAATATTGCAAATCTGATTACATCAATGGATTTCTGATCAGTTCTGGTCTTCTTTGATCTACTACACGACCACCTTCCCATTGGAAAAACTTGCCCTTGATCCTATAGGGCGGCTTTCAAGATGGCATTGTTCCAGACATAGCCTAAAGGATAGGCTTCCTCACCCCTTACTCACTGGGGTATTCAGATACATCATTTTCTCTTTCCTTTCTGAAATAAAAGAGTGTCCTCTGCTCGATTCTGATTGGCTGCCCTGCATTCAGAAAGTAGCCCGGAATTAAACACTCCTTGTAACTTTATTGTTAATCTGCGGAGCTAAACTGGAATATGAGGATGTGTTAGTGAGGTCACTGGTTTTGATGGTTCAGCTGGGTATATGGAGTGAATAATAGACTTTAACAGTGTTTACATACAGCGTCCAACTCCTGTATGTGAAAAATAAGTGAGGAATGTTGAGTTTTCCGTGATACGAGCCCTTAAGAGACCTGATTTCTCTCAAAGAATGACTGCAGATATGAACTTCCATCAGAAATCATGCAGGGACAACAAAGACCGAGTGGTTGTGCCTCACATTCCTTTCGTTTCTCGGCCCCTATAGAGGCCGGAGGATGATGAGTTCACGTTAGCCTCCTCCGCTCCGGGCACAAAGCTTTCCATTCAACTGTTGTTCTGACACATTGCTTCCAGCTGACTTCTCATCCCCGGAAAGCAGCCTCGTTTGAAGTGGAAGCACATGTCGGAGGTCATGCCGTTCGCTCTGATATCCCTGAGCTGCCGGCTTCACTCACCCCCCCTCTTCGCTCCTCTCTGTCCACAGGAGGCGTTTTCACACGGCAGGCCGAAGTGACCTTCCAGCCGGGCGGCGAAAAGCTGACCATCAATCAGGAATTCAAAGGGATTGATGAGCACGATCACCTGGTGGTCAGCACTCGCTTGGAGGGGAGGATTCCACAAGTGCCGGAGGGGGCCACCGTCCAGATTGACCCCTACTATGAGATCTACCAGTACTCCAGCAACTGTGAGTCTGAGTTTAGGACTAATGATTATTTCTGTATTTATAATTTATCAGTTCTTCCGCGTATCAGACTCGTTCTTTTCACGTCACAGCACCGTCCTTAAATCTCTATGGTGCATTGAAACAGTGGTAGCTGTGTCGCCCTCTACACTTCCTGAAGAGTATTGCAGTTTGTCAGAATGAACCAAACCAAGAAAACAAGCCAAAACAAACAAGCGTATTGAAAACAACTTGTTTATTAGCGGTAGCTATTAGCTGTTTACTTAGCGTAACGTACCCTTACACACTACGATACTCACTCCTACTGACCACCAGTGTTCACCCCCAGATCACCCTTACACACTACGATACTCACTCCTACTGACCAACAGTGTTCACCCCCAGATCACCCTTACACACTACAACACTCACTCCTACTGACAACCAGTGTTCACCCCCTGATCACCTTTACACACTACAATACTCACTCCTACTGACAACCAGTGTTCACCCCCAGATCACCCTTACACACTACAACACTCACTCCTACTGACAACCAGTGTTCACCCCCTGATCACCTTTACACACTACAATACTCACTCCTACTGACCACCAGTGTTCACCCCCAGATCACCTTTACACACTACAATACTCACTCCTACTGACCACCAGTGTTCACCCCCAGATCACCCTCACACACTACAATACTCACTCCTACTGAGCACCAGTGTTCACCCCCAGATCACCCTCATACACTACAATACTTACTCCTACTGACCACCCATGTTCACCCCAGATCACCCTTACACACTACAATACTCACTCCTACTGACCACCAGTGTTCACCCCCAGATCACCCTTACACACTACAATACTCACTCCTACTGACCACCTGTGTTCACCCCAGTTCACCTGCTGCACTGTTTAAGGTGAAACAGGAAAACTGGTGAACGAGCTGCTTCACCCTCGTGTGCTCGGTAGGAGTGAGTATTGTAGAGTGAACAGTTGGTCTGGGGGTGATGTGACTCGTCACTGGTGAGAGGTTTAAAACTACAGCTACAAGAAACTGGACCAGGAAGTTCAGTCTCTTGTCCTGACCACAGACGCATGTCACTCCTGACCCTAAGCCCCACCTCCAAGTGAGCCCAGTGTGCTCTGATTGGTCAGCTCTCCCGACTCTGAACTGATTGTTTGAAGTGGTAGCATTGTATGAGGGCGTACGACCGGCTTGCTGGTAGACGGGCAATAAGGATTGTGTTACGAGATGATGTCACCTGTTAACCATTTTATGAAGTAGCCTAAAGAACTTCTGGTTTAACTAGTCAGGGTCCAGATTCAGGATTGAACAATTAAATTAAAATGTATTTAATTTAATTTACAGTTAAAATGTGAATTGAGTAGAAGTTATTAATTTTTCATCCTTAGAAACAAAAGCAGAGAAGCATTCAGTGGTGTTGAGGTTCTGGACTCTGGGGTGGTCAGTCCATTGTTCTGAGAACAGCAGGAGCTCCTTATTTTGACGTGTTTGTATCTCCTGTTCTCCAGTAAGGAGCTTCTTCAACAGCTACACATCCTTTCTGACCCCTATTGTGTTAAGGTATTGAGTGTTGAGGTGTCTTTTCACAGGAGGGTGGACAGAAACACCTGTAGATGTTCTCAGATCTGAATCAGCTTGATGTTGTGCTGTTTATATGAGGGGGGGACAGTGTCCACCAGGCCTTCCAGTCCTGTAGTTATGGAAACTTCTCCCTTTGACTTGCACAAGTAGATTATCTTCTCAGAGATATCTGCTGAATCACTTGTGGATATTAAATTACAGACTCGGTGCTGTTGCAAAATCCAGAAACGGAAACTGGATTCAAGGTCCGGAGCTCTTTTACCGCATGTCCTGGAGCGTCTTTTGTTTTTTATCAACCAACTTTTTTTATCTTCTAAATAGACGAGCTTCGTAATCGGCTGTTGGCTTTTTAATGACCCTCCAGCAGGTCCAGCTCTCTTCAGCGTCTGTAACTCCTTCCAAACACTGAAAAGCGAAGCAGCTGCACTGATAAAACGGATAACAGAGCATCTGTTTTCTATTCTCCCCCCCAGTGATCACCTCCTCCTCCACCCGGGAGTACACAGTGAACCTCCCTGACGGATCCGCTCAGAATCTGGTGTACCTGTGGAGGCAGAGCATTAGCTTTCAGAGCTGCCCCCACGCTGAGGCCTCCCGCTCCATGCCGCCCAGCCAGCAGCTCAGCGTGGATCAGGTCTTCGTCATGTACGACTCGGCCAACCAGCTCATTCGCTACGCCATGAGCAACAAGATCGGCTCCATCAGTAAGTACCCCTCAGCTTATAACAGTAGCCTGGAAGTTTGTGCTGCTTCACTCAAATAAATCTCCAGCGGAACAGTAAAACACAACCTCAGGACAAATTTCCTATTTTAAACCTGATCCTAACCCTTAGCCTGGCCCTAATCCTGACCCTAAATTTAACCTCAACCCAAAACCTAGTTCTGACCCTCACCCTGACCCTAATCCTGACCCTAACCTTAACCTCAACCCAAAACCCAATCCTGACCCTAACCTTAACCTAACCCAAAACCTAATCCTGACCCTAACCTTAAACTAACCCAAAACCTAATCCCGACCCTCACCCTGGCCCTGATCCTGATCCATACCTTAACCCAAAATCTAACCCTTACACTGGCCCTAATCCTGACCCTAACATCAACCTTAATCCTCAATCTGGCCCTAATTCTGACCCTAACATTAAGATCAACCCAAAACCTGACCCAGTTAGACCCCAAAACCTGACCTGTCTGTCTGCCTCTGCTAGCTGGTGTGCTGTGTTGAGCTGTGTGATGTCAGTCTGTGTTTATTAGATTATTGATTATTAGTCTTATTATTTTTCTGTCTGCTTGTATGAAGCTGAACCTTCTCGAATGTTTAATATAACACTTCATTTCAGTGTGTGTGTGTGTGTGTGTATGTGTGTATGTGTGTGTGTGTGTGTGTGTGTGTGTGTGTTTGTGTGTGTGTGTCTGTTACTCTCGTGTGTAACCATGTTCATATGGGTTTAGGTCTGAGCTGAGGGTGGGGGTATGCGGTTGGGGGGCCGTAGGGGTACCTCTCTGAGTGTGGGGGCCGGGTTATGTAAGCAGGCTTGACTCAGCTGGAGTTTACAGCCAGAGAGAACTAACATCTGTGGTGGGCTTCCTGTCGGGGGGGCCTGGACGAGCCAAGACTTCAAACACGCGCTGTAATAAGCAGCTGTCTCTCCGCCAGGCGACATGTCTGTCCCAGCACCTGGGGGGCCGCCGGCGTGCGGGTGTTTACTCAGCGGGTCCGGCCTGGTTGAGGTTGGGATGTGACCGGACCAGCACTTGGAATTTTCAGTCATGGATGAAAGCGAGGGGCAATAAATGGTTGTGTGGGGTCTGTGAGTGGTTTTGTAGCTAAGAGACGTTCTGCAGTAGAACCCTTAAAAAGTAAACAATGAAAATATATACTATATAATAATAGTATTTTTTTATAATATAATTAATTACAATATAATAATATTTCATAACATCATCAATTCTGTTTTATTGTTAAGCCAAATGGTTTCTTAAACACTGTAAACACTGTAAACTAGTTCTAATTCTTAATTTAGCTGCTCATTCCAAGGTTGAATACACTAACCTAACCTTAACATCAGCCCAAAACCTAATCCTAAACTTAATTTCAACCAAAAATTTAATCCTAATCCTAACCCTGATCATAACCTTAACCTTAAGATAAAACTTAATCCTGAACTTAACCCTGGCCCTTATCCTGACCCCTTAACTTAATTTCAACCAAAAATTTAATCCTAACCCTAACCCTGATCATAACCTTAACCTCAACCTAAACTTAATCCTAAACTTAACCCTGGCCCTTATCCTGACCCCTTAACTTAATTTCAACCAAAAATTTAATCCTAACCCTAACCCTGATCATAACCTTAACCTCAACTTAAAACTTAATCCTAACCCTAACCCTGATCATAACCTTAACCTCAACTTAAAACTTAATCCTAACCCTAACCCTGATCATAACCTTAACCTCAACTTAAAACTTAATCCTAACCCTAACCCTGATCATAACCTTAACCTCAACTTAAAACTTAATCCTAACCCTAACCCTGATCATAACCTTAACCTCAACCTAAAATCTAATCCTAACATTAAACCTGGCCCTAATCCTTACTCTAACCCTCACCACATCCCAAACCCTAACCCTGATCCTGAACCAGCACCTTCTTCATTTAGACGCTAATTTGAAGATTGAAGACACTGTCAGTCAAAAGTTTAGATACACCCACCCAGGTGTTTCTTATTCATACTATTTTAATATATAATAATAATAATAATAATAATAATATTTAAATGAAGAATCAAAATCCAAATCAAGTCAGATCAAAATGTGTGTTCTCTAAATCACTGTAAAGTTGGACAAAGTGAAAACTACTCCTCTCTGTATCTCCACTGAGATCCGTATGGACTGGAGGGCTGCAGGAGTAACTGCTGGTCGTATACAGTCGTGTGATGTTTGTGTTGAGTGTGCGCGCTGATCTGAGAACACTGCGGATGTCGTTTCAGGTGGAACCCCACAGCAGAACCCCTGTTTCACTGGGAGACACGGCTGTGACACCAACGCCGTCTGCCGCCCAGGCCAGGGAAACCAGTTCACCTGTGAGTGTGCAGCGGGATTCACAGGGGACGGACGGTCATGCTACGGTGAGAACTCACACCTGCCCTGCACTGAGAACACTGAATACGTTCACTTTTCATGTGTGTAGTATGTGCATATATATATATATATATATATACACGCACACATATGTATATAAATATACACTACTGCTCAAAAGTTTGTTTTCAATGGAAGCACACTTAAGATTATAGAAATATTTACTTAAGAAATAAAGTAAATAAACAGGACATGCAGACGTCAGAGTAAGAAATATTGATTTTAATGAAAATGATGACTGTGTACATCAAATTTTGCCTACATCAAAGTCAAGTTAAGTTTAATTTATGTAGCGCTTTTTACAACGATGTTGTCTCAAAGCAGCTTTTGAAAACAGACAGTTACTACATATACCCCCCAGTGAGCAAGACCACCTCCCTCAGACTGGAGGAAGAAACCTTGGGAGGAACCAGACTCACAAGTGGAGACCCGTCCTCCTCTGATCAAACAGTATTTACAGTTTAATAAACTAAACACCAAAGAAAAGAGTCTCTGTTTGAAATCTGGATAGCAAAGCTTTAGAAGCTGCACAGGTAGAGGCAGTCTCTGACAAAGAAGCCACCTTTTGCAGCAGTTAAAGCCTGCCAGACTCGAGGCAGTCTAGCTGTCGTCTTTTCCAGATTTCACCTCATGCTTCCTGTAGCATCTCCCACAACATGAATTGGCTTGATGCAGTCTTCCTCCGTACCATACGGTCAAGCTGCTCCCGCAGCAGCTCGATAGGGTTCAGATCCGGAGACTGCTGGTCACTTCATTACAGTCAGAATTCCGACTTCTAAATTATTGCCGACACAATTTGGAGGAGTGTTTGGGGTCATTATCCTGTTGGAGGATGAAATTGGCCCCAGTCAGGCGCTGTCCACAGGGTATGGCATGGCGTTGCAAAATCTTGTGGTAGCCTTCTTTCTTTAAGATCCCTTCCACTCCGTATGAATCTCCTATTTTACCACATATATATATATAAATATATACACACACACATTACCGGATCATATATATATATATATATATATATATATATATATATATATATATATATATATATATATATATATATATATATATATATATATATAAGATGAAATTGGAGGTCTGCATTCACACTGATCCCACCACAGTATCTTCCAGTGGGGGACTATATTTCAGTGTCATGCGCAGAAGAGGGCAGTTAACCAAACCAAACATATACATTTAGAAAAATATATAAAAAATATATATTAAATGATAATCATGCGATAATAACTATGCATAGTTAATATAGTTACGGAGGAAACAACTAAATAATCAACTAGAAGCTTTTAAATTCATTTTACAGGGTGAGTCAAAAGTCTCAGGACACCCTTTTATTTCAGAAAGGAAAAATGGTGTATCTGAATATCCCAGCAAGTAGCGGGTGAGGGGGCTATCTTTTAGGCTATGTCTCGAACATGGCCACCATCTTGAAAGCCACCATATTGGATCAAAAGCAAGTTTTTCCAATGGGAAGGTGGTCGTATATCAGATCAAAGACCAGAACTGCCTCAGAAATTGATTGAAACAGTCAGATTTTCAGTATCTCTTGTGGTTTAAACATTATTAACACAAAAAGTAACAACAACCACATTGAACAACATGTTCAGTGCTGACCCTCGTGCTGAACTGCACCTTCAGATCTTTCTGATTGCATTAATCAATTTCTGATCTTCTTTGATCTGCTACACCACCACCTTCCCATTGGAAAAATGTGCCCTTGATCCTATATCGTGATTGTCAAGATGGCGACCATGTTCGAGACATAGCCTAAAAGATAGCCCCCCTCTCCCGTTATTTGCTGGGGTATTCAGATACGTTTTCCTTTCCTTTCTGAAATAAAAGGGTGTCCTGAGACTTTTGACTCACCCTGTACATGGTTATAAAGCGGCTAATCACACGAACAACACATTAACTACATTACTGTGTTACAGAAATATTGGAGGCTTTAGCTGGTCAGTCAGCCTTGGCTGTGGTCAGTGCTGTAAAGAAGGGCTAGTGCACTCGGACCCCCTGAAGGCCAGTCTGATATACAGCAGTTTTCAGTTCTGATTATCAAATATTGGACGTCGTTTAGCCTCATATGGAACTGCAGTGCAGAGCTGAGATAATACGTACTGGAAATAGTGTTCTTTAAAGATTTAAATGTTTTAAAAGTTTATTTTGTTCCAGTAGGTTTTCCCCTCTTTCATCTTTATCAAGATCTTGTTGGCCTTTGAAGCCATCTGAAGTATTGATGCCATTGAAGGCATCTGTTTTCTCTCAGGAGAGCGAGAGTGTTAAGAGCGTGGTGTTCACTGTATCGCTGAAGAGGAACAGTTCCAAACAAAAGCACTTGAACAGTGTTGGGTTGTCGACTCCCAGGACGCAGAGTCAGCCTAGTTTAATGGTCTAAATCTAAAGGAAGATCTAGTTTAATGGTCTAAATCTAAAGGAAGATCTAGTTTAATGGTCTAAATCTAAAGGAAGATCTAGTTTAATGGTGGGAAATGTTTAAACATGGTGTGTTTCTGTTGAAGGAAGATCTAAATCTGCTGGAATCTTTCACTCAAATGTCTTGTAGATATTGATGAATGCGCAGACACGCCTCAGATCTGCGGACCTCACGCCATCTGCAACAATCAGCCTGGAACCTTCCGCTGTGAGTGTATGGAGGGCTTTCAGTTTGCCAGCGATGGACACACCTGTGTTCGTAAGTGTAGCGCTTGGTATATACCTTCATATATATATACATGATAGATATATACAGTAATAAGCCGTATTAGCTTCTGTTATTGTTGGCTCTCTGCTTTATAATTTAACATACAATTAGCTGTACTATAGAATGTTATGTAATTCAAATATATTTACATTCACTTCACATTCTTCATCTACAGCTTTTAATCTTTGTGCTGTTTTTGTTTCAAACAGTGACTTTTTTAGCTTTTTTCTAGTGAAATATTAGAATAAAATGTCTAAAATTATCTGAATATAAGCATTATGCCTTCTTTTTGGGCCCCCTCAAAAAAACAAGACAATGCCCTATGGCAGATTACTGTTAGTGCCCCAATGGGATTTTAATAGTATGTTAGCACTAAGCTAAGGAATGAAGGGATGAAGGATAAGTGTTGGTGATGATAAAGGAATGAAGGGTTGAAGGAACAGTGTTGGTGATGATGATAAAGGAATGAAGGGATGAAGGAACAGTGTTGGTGGTGATAAAGGAATGAAGGGATGAAGGAACAGTGTTGTGATGATAAAGGAATGAAGGGATGAAGGAACAGTGTTGATGATGATAAAGGAATGAAGGGATGAAGGAACAGTGTTGGTGGTGATAAAGGAATGAAGGGATGAAGGAACAGTGTTGGTGGTGATAAAGGAATGAAGGGATGAAGGAACATTGTTGGTGATGATAAAGGAATGAAGGGATGAAGGAACAGTGTTGGTGATAAAGGAATGAAGGGATGAAGGAACAGTGTTGGTGATGATAAAGGAATGAAGGGATGAAGGAACAGTGTTGGTGATGATAAAGGAATGAAGGAACAGTGTTGGAGATGATAAAGAAATGAAGGGATGAAGGAACAGTGTTGGTGGTGATAAAGGAATGAAGGGATGAAGGAACAGTGTTGGTGGTGATAAAGGAATGAAGGGATGAAGGAACAGTGTTGGTGGTGATAAAGAATGAAGGGATGAAGGAACAGTGTTGGTGGTGATAAAGAATGAAGGGATGAAGGAACAGTGTTGGTGATGATAAAGGAATGAAGAGATGAAGGAACAGTGTTGGTGATGATAAAGGAATGAAGGGATGAAGGAACAATGTTGGTGATGATAAAGGAATGAAGGGATAAAGGAACAGTGTTGGTGATGATAAAGGAATGAAGGGATGAAGGAACAGTGTTGGTGATGAAAAAGGAATAAAGGGATGAAGGAACAGTGTTGGTGGTGATAAAGGAATGAAGGGATGAAGGAACAGTGTTGGTGATAAAGGAATGAAGGGATGAAGGAACAGTGTTGGTGATAAAGGAATAAAGGGATGAAGGAACAGTGTTGGTGATGATAAAGGAATGAAGGGGTGAAGGAACAGTGTTGGTGATGAAAAAGGAATAAAGGGATGAAGGAACAGTGTTGGTGGTAATAAAGGAATGAAGGGGTGAAGGAACAGTGTTGGTGGTGATAAAGGGATGAAGGAACAGTGTTGGTGATGATAAAGGAATGAAGAGATGAAGGAACAGTGTTGGTGGTGATAAAGGAATAAAGGGATGAAGGAACAGTGTTGGTGATGATAAAGGAATGAAGGGATGAAGGAACAGTGTTGGTGATGAAAAAGGAATAAAGGGATGAAGGAACAGTGTTGGTGGTGATAAAGGAATGAAGGGATGAAGGAACAGTGTTGGTGATGAAAAAGGAATAAAGGGATGAAGGAACAGTGTTGGTGGTGATAAAGGAATGAAGGGATGAAGGAACAGTGTTGGTGATGAAAAAGGAATAAAGGGATGAAGGAAGAGTGTTGGTGGTGATAAAGGAATGAAGGGATGAAGGAACAGTGTTGGTGATGATAAAGGAATGAAGGGATGAAGGAACAGTGTTGGTGGTGATAAAGGAATAAAGGGATGAAGGAACAGTGTTGGTGATAAAGGAATGAAGAGATGAAGGAACAGTGTTGGTGGTGATAAAGGAATAAAGGGATGAAGGAACGGTGTTGGTGGTGATAAAGGAATGAAGGGGTGAAGGAACAGTGTTGGTGATGATAAAGGAATGAAGAGATGAAGGAACAGTGTTGGTGGTGATAAAGGAATAAAGGGATGAAGGAACAGTGTTGGTGATGATAAAGGAATGAAGGGATGAAGGAACAGTGTTGGTGATGAAAAGGAAGAAAGGGATGAAGGAACAGTGTTGGTGGTGATAAAGGAATGAAGGGATGAAGGAACAGTGTTGGTGATGAAAAAGGAATAAAGGGATGAAGGAACAGTGTTGGTGGTGATAAAGGAATGAAGGGGTGAAGGAACAGTGTTGGTGATGATAAAGGAATGAAGAGATGAAGGAACAGTGTTGGTGGTGAAAAAGGAATGAAGGGATAAAGGAACAATGTTGGTGATGATAAAGGAATGAAGGGATGAAGGAACAGTGTTGGTGATGAAAAAGGAATAAAGGGATGAAGGAACAGTGTTGGTGATGATAAAGGAATGAAGGGATGAAGGAACAGTGTTGGTGGTGATAAAGGAATGAAGGGATGAAGGAACAGTGTTGGAGGTGTATATAATCTGTATTAGACCTTTAGTTCAGCTCTTGTAGTTCTAACCAATGAGAGGGCTTGCTAGGCTACATCTACCCAGATACTACAGAGGAAAGAATTCTGATTGGTTCATTTCAGTTTCAGTGTTTTAACCCTTTCATTTACAGCCTAAACTTTAAAATGAAATATGTGTAGTACTACAAACACTCAAGCATGATGTTTTTTTTCTGTAGAAGTGGACCACCCCATCAATCACTGCCAGAGGGGGTCTCATGACTGTGATGTTCCTGAGCGTGCAAGGTGCAGCTATACGGGAGGATCCTCGTATCACTGCTCATGTCTGCAGGGCTTCGCTGGAGATGGCAAGAGCTGCCAGGGTAGGGTGTGCTTACTATACAAGGGGTTGGGAGTTGGTGTTGGGAGTTTGTGTTGGGAGTTGGTGTTAGGGGTTGGTGTTGGGAGTTGGGGTTGGGAGGTGTCCTTACTATATATGGGATTGAGAATTGGTGTTGGGAGTGGATGTTGGGAGTTGGAGTTGGGCTTGGGAGGTGTCCTTACTATATTTGGGGTTAAGAATTGGTGTTGGGGGTTAGTGTTGGGAGTTGGTGTTGGGGGTTGGGAGTTGGGGTTGGGAGTTGGGCTTGGGAGGTGTCCTTACTATATATGGGATTGAGAATTGGCGTTGGGAGTTGGTGTTGGGGTTGGGAGTTGGGATTGGAAGGTGTCCTTACTATATATGGGATTGAGAATTGGTGTTGGGAGTTGGTGTTGGGAGTTGGTGTTGGGGTTGGGAGTTGGGATTGGAAGGTGTCCTTACTATATATGGGATTGAGAATTGGTGTTGGGAGTTGGTGTTGGAAGTTGGTGTTGGATGTTGGTGTTGGGAGGTGTCCTTACTATATATGGGATTGAGAGTTGGTGTTGGGGGTTGGGGTTGGGAGTTGGGGTTGGGAGTTGGGGTTGGGAGGAGTATTTACTATATATGGGATTGAGAATGGGTGTTGGGAGGTGGGGTTGGGAGGTGGGGTTGGAAGGTGTCCTTACTATATATGGTGTTGGGAGTTGGTGTTGGGAATTGGTGTTGGGAATAAGTGTTGGGAGTTGGCGTTGGGAGTTGGGTTTGGGAGGTCTCCTTACTGTATATGGGATTGAGAATTGGTGTTGGGAGTTGGTGTTGGGAGTTGGTGTTGGGAGGTGTCCTTTCTAAACATGGGATTGAGAATTGGTGTTGGGTGTTGGGAGTTGGTGTTGGGAATTGGTGTTGGGAGTTCTCCTTACTGTAGATGGGATTGAGAGTTGGTGTTGGGAGTTGGTGTTGGGAGTTGGTGTTGGGAGGTGTCCTTTCTAAACATGGGATTGAGAATTGGTGTTGGGTGTTGGGAGTTGGTGTTGGGAGTTGGTGTTGGGAGTTGGTGTTGGGAGATGGAATTAAACTTTGTTCTTCAAACTGGAGCTCTACCTGTGATCTACTTCTTCACATTAAAAGCAGTTCTGATAATATGGGGTGTTGTTGATGAGGAAGGTTTGCTGATGATGATTTGGGTATCGGTGTCTGACTGACTGACCGTGAAGTATTAGGACTGTCCTGTCAGTTGAGCTGTAGGAAGACCACCCGCTGGCCGCTCCCTGAACTCTGTTCACATTAGCCCAGTAACACACTGTCCAGAATCATGAGGATCTCCACATGGTATGCGCCCCCGCGCTCCCGTCCTCAGGGGAGAGGAAGTACAGACTGCAGGACAGGAAATGCTCAGTCCCCCAGGCTCAACAGATGTGCTGAGCCCCTCCTTCCCCCGAAAAACCCCTTCCTCCATTTCTGCTTTTGTAATAACCGCTTCTGGACCACGCCCAAGCTGCGCTCGTCTGCCCGGCGTGCCCGGCGTGCCCTGTCGGTGTTTCGCCTTCGTAGCTTCATTCGTAGCTTCAGTGCTAATGTGCTGAGGTTTGGTTCCAGGTCATTTAGGGCCAGTTCTGCTGATCCTGTCACCATGGAATGTTCTCCTGATGTGAAGAACATCTGGCGTTCAGTCAGTAAACAGAGACACGGTGTCTGCGATACGTTTCAAACTAAATGTTCAGTCGTAAATATTAAAAATATGAGGAATGAAATATGAAATATCCGTTAGCGTTGTATTAGACTGTATAGAATTACTGGAATAATATACAGTATTTGTGTTCCACAGATATTGATGAGTGTCAGACTGAGCCTTGCCATAGAGACGCCGTCTGTTACAACACCCAGGGCTCCTTCACCTGCCAGTGCCGCCCGGGTTTCCATGGCGATGGCTTCACCTGCACACCTCAACCAGGTACGTACTCAGTAGGGTGTTCAGTGGAGTCTTAGAGAGAGAGCTAGAGAGGCAGAGGTAGACTCCAGAGATTAGAGGTAGAGATATTATATTGATGACAGGAAAGTCTAACCTCTATCTTCTCCAGTGCATCCCAAACTTATCTACTTCCTTGCGTTCTCTGAACTGCTGTTTCACAATCTGAGCCCAAGAAGTCTCAACACTACAAATATCCATTAATTGGAAAACCTGGTCATTCAGTGCGTTCAGGTGGTCCGCTGACTTTCACTGAGCCTCAAACTGACCAACTGAAGCCCCGCAGATTATAACACTGCCTCCAAAGGCTTGTACAGTGGACACTATGCATGATGGGAGCATCACTTCCTGTGTTTCCCTCCTTCTGTTAAACACAGTCCAGTTTTACCTTCACCAGGTGTTTAAGTGATCTCAGATCTGGTTATTCAGAGTCTTCCGTGAAGGTTCTCCTTCCAGGTGTTCATAATATGTGGAACAGTTTTGAACCCAATTCCAGTTATTCCAGCTTCTCCTCAGTGGTTTTCTATGCTGGAAGCTGGACAATAATCTGACCTTCTGCAACACATTCTCTGACCATCTCTAATATTTTCCCTGACCGGGATACACGGGTCTTCCCACACGGTAGTTTAGAGAATGAGGAACTCCTCTCAGTATCAGTTAGAGGTAAAAGAACTGATACCAGCTGAAACTCATTAATCACTGCAGTAATTATCCAATCTGAGACTTAATTACTTACTTATTTAAATAAAACAGTGTCTTATTTTTTAAACCACCACAGTGTCGTAATGGCTAATTAGAAAATAATCAGTATTTTTCTGAATTATGGGTATGTAAATAAAAAACCTCTGATAGTTATTTACAGTAAAACGTTCTGATTGTATTCCTGTTCTTTCTATTTTAATAATAAAAAAGAAACAGGATATGAGTATGTATAGTATGTTTCAGTGCCTCTCACTGGACGTAACCATGACTCGTCTAACGCACATCCTCCACTCCTTTAGTCACAGAATCACAAAATAATCTTCCTGTCTTTGAAGAAGACATAAACAAAAGTAATCAGAGCTCCCGAGTGACACAACTATCTAAGCACTGGTCCCTGTGTGGGTGGGATAGTACTTCCTTTTCTCCATTAACCTAGCATAGTGCTATCAGACCTAACAGAGCACTTATCTTAGCCCTGACGGTGCGTTCACATAAAACAAACAGAGATCAAACATGGAACGTAATCTGAGATTAAATACACTATATATACACAACACCACTACATAATTACTCTACACCACTATACACTATACAGTTACCAATTACTCTACTATACACAGCACCACTACACTACTACCAATTACTTTACTATACACAGCACCACTACACTAATACCAATTACTCTACTATACACAGCACCACTACACTACTACCAATTACTCTACTATACACAGCACCACTACAATTACTCTACACCACTATACACTATACCACTACACTATTACCAATTACTCTACACCACTATACACTATACCATTACAATATACCAACTATGCTATACCAAATGTACCACTATACTACACCCCTACACTATACCAACTATGCAATACTATCTATACCAACTATACCACTACACTATACCAATTATGCTATACCAACTATACCACTACACCACTATACACTATATCACTACATTATACCAACTATACTGTATCAACTATACCACTACACTATACTACTTCACTATACCAATCACTCTACACCACTATACACTATATCACTACATTATACCAACTTTACTGTATCAACTATACCAATTATCCTATACCAACTATACCACTACACCACTATACACTATATCACTACATTATACCAACTATACTATACCAACTATACCACTACACCACTATACACTATATCACTACATTATACCAACTATACTATACCAACTATACCACTACACCACTATACACTATATCACTACATTATACCAACTATACTGTATCAAATATACCACTAAACTATACCAATTATCCTATACCAACTATACCACTACACCACTATACACTATATCACTACATTATACCAACTATACTGTATCAACTATACCACTACACTATACCACTTCACTATACCAATCACTCTACACCACTATACACTATATCACTACATTATACCAACTTTACTGTATCAACTATACCAATTATCCTATACCAACTATACCACTACACCACTATACACTATATCACTACATTATACCAACTATACTGTATCAACTATACCACTACACTATACCACTTCACTATACCAATCACTCTACACCACTATACACTATATCACTACATTATACCAACTTTACTGTATCAACTATACCAATTATCCTATACCAACTATACCACTACACCACTATACACTATATCACTACATTATACCAACTATACTATACCAACTATACCACTACACCACTATACACTATATCACTACATTATACCAACTATACTGTATCAACTATACCACTACACTATACCACTTCACTATACCAATCACTCTACACCACTATACACTATATCACTACATTATACCAACTTTACTGTATCAACTATACCAATTATCCTATACCAACTATACCACTACACCACTATACACTATATCACTACATTATACCAACTATACTATACCAACTATACCACTACACCACTATACACTATATCACTACATTATACCAACTATACCACTAAACTATACCAATTATCCTATACCAACTATACCACTACACCACTATACACTATATCACTACGTTATACCAACTATACTGTATCAACTATACCACTACACTATACCAATTATCCTATACCAACTATACCACTACACTATACCAATTATGCTATACCAACTATACTGTATCAACTATACCACTACACCACTATACACTATATCACTACATTATACCAACTATACTGTATCAACTATACCACTACACTATACCACTTCACTATACCAATCACTCTACACCACTATACACTATATCGCTACATTATACCAACTATACTGTATCAACTATACCACTACACCACTATACACTATATCACTACATTATACCAACTATACTGTATCAACTATACCAATTATCCTATACCAACTATACCACTACACCACTATACACTATATCACTACATTATACCAACTATACTGTATCAACTATACCACTACACTATACCACTTCACTATACCAATCACTCTACACCACTATACACTATATCACTACATTATACCAACTATACTGTATCAACTATACCACTACACTATATGTGTAATTACTCTACACCCCTATACAAACTATACTGTATCAATGCTGTGCTATACTAATTATACTATACCACTTCACTATATCAACTACACTATATCAACTATACTGCTACGCTATATACCAACACCACTACACTATACCACTGTACACTATACAAACTATACCAACCATTCCTGTACAGTCACCATGTTGGAGCTGTTTAGACAGGGATGAAGAAAGAGAAGCTGGTGAACATGTGAAGGAAGGAGAGGTGGACAGCGAGACGGACAGCAGGCAGAGCTGCATATAGAATTGTTAGGGGTTGTTGCTGACGTTGTTGCTGTGTCACTCCGAGAGAGAGAGAGTGATTTGTGGTGCAGCACTCTGTGGAGGTGCTGGAGCGGAGTTGAGGCACTACACTTACAGTAAACAGTTCATAAACAGAGATAACAGGAGACGTAAACAGACGTAAGTTATGGCTGGTTGTGTAAAGCAGCTGTCCTCACTCTGCCTGCACTGTGTGTGTGAGAGAATGTGTGGGTATGTTTTTGTGTGCATGTGAGAGTGTGTGTGTGTGTGTGTTTGTATATGTGTGTGTGTGTGTGTGTGTGTGTGTTTGTATGTGTGTGTGTGTGTGTGTGTTTGTAGAGGATGTGGAGGAACACACTGGCATCCTGTGTGTCTGAGATATGAGTGTGTGTGTGTGTGTGTTTATGTGGAATGTGGAAGAACACACTGGCGTCCTGTGTGTCTGGAGGACAGACAGACAAGCCCTCTTTTCCGTCTCTGATTTGTTCAGTCTGGGCTTCTCTTGTGTGTGTGAATGGGAATGTTTTGGATTTGTGTGCGTGCTGCTCGAGTCCCTCCTCCAGACTGTAACCAGTGATTCAGCTGGGATTCCTCAGAGCAGCATTCATCATTAAATCTATTAAATGTCAAACTGCAAAACAGTGTTAATTAACTGTTTGTGTACGGGTTGCACAGAAATATTATAAAACAGGACCAGGCAGACCTGGTGTTGCCAGACCACCATTGGCTTTTCAGCAATGGTCAAATACATAAATATAAA
Organism: Megaleporinus macrocephalus; assembly: GCA_021613375.1. Lineage (NCBI taxonomy): Eukaryota > Metazoa > Chordata > Actinopteri > Characiformes > Anostomidae > Megaleporinus > Megaleporinus macrocephalus. The sequence goes on along the minus strand of CM038721.1, from coordinate 1,374,527 downwards.
CCCTTTTTATTAGAAGTCTATGCAACAGAACTCACTTAGATATCTACTCACGTTTAGAATAACATTGTTTGCAAGACAGTGGGTGCAGTCATTGATGTAATAGCTTACTTTAGCATCAAGCTAACATATAGACTTCAACTTAGTTTGCATATAGCCTTAAGTTAGGGTACCTACTTTAGCATCAAGCTAACATATAGACTTCAACTCAGTTTGCATATAGCCTTAAGTTAGGGTACCTACTTTAGCGTCAAGCTAACATATAGACTTCAACTCAGTTTGCATATAGCTTCCAGTTAGGGTACCTACTTTAGCATCAAGCTAAAGGCCAGCCCACTAGCGAGTCAGAGAAAGAATAAGGTGCTGTAATAAAGAGAAGTGGAGGCGGAGAGTCACTGTTGAGGCAGGACTGGAGAGTCGTATATGTTTATTCTTCACAGGCGGCTCCAGCAGGTCCAGACGTAAAACTGAGTTAACGAGAAGACGCTGCTTTATTTACTTTCTCTATAAATAAACACTTTAAGATTCCCTTTTTTTCAGAAGTGTTCTGTTTGTTAAATGTAGCTCTTGTTTTTATTGAAGTGAGTAAAAACCATTTATTATTAGTTTATAAATAATTAATTCAGTTCAGTATTTAAACAGTAAATATACTGAAATATACTGAACGGTATGTGTGGTGTGTTGGTGTTTCAGTAGTTGATGGTATAAGATGCTGATACTAAACTACTTCAGTAAACAGATACACCACTGAATCAGAACACACGTTAGAGATGATGACGGTCCGGACCGGCCTGAGGAGATCTCCTCTAACTGGACCGTACTGACTATTTAAACACCCCTGATCTAACTGGACCTTACTGAACTCTAATTAAACACTCCTGCTCTAACTGGACCGTACTGACTCTAATTAAACACTCCTGCTCTAACTGGACCGTACTGACTCTAATTAAACACCCCTGCTCTAACTGGACCGTACTGACTCTAATTAAACACCCCTGCTCTAACTGGACCGTACTGACTCTAATTAAACACTCCTGCTCTAACTGGACCGTACTGACTCTAATTAAACACTCCTGCTCTAACTGGACCGTACTGACACTAATTAAACACTCCTGCTCTAACTGGACCGTACAGACTCTAATTTAACACTCCTGCTCTAACTGGACCATACTGACTCTAATTAAACACCCCTGCTCTAACTGGACCGTACTGACTCTAATTTAACACTCCTGCTCTAACTGCACTGTACTGACTCTAATTTAACACTCCTGCTCTAACTGGACCGTACTGAACTCTAAATAAACACTCCTGCTCTAACTGGACTGTACTGACTCTAATTAAACACTCCTGCTCTAACTGGACCGTACTGACTCTAATTTAACACTCCTGCTCTAACTGGACCATACTGACTCTAATTAAACACCCCTGCTCTAACTGGACCGTACTGACTCTAATTAAACACCCCTGCTCTAACTGGACCGTACTGACTCTAATTAAACACTCCTGCTTTAACTGGACCGTACTGACTCTAATTAAATACTCCTGCTCTACAGGATTGGTTGCATATGTAGTTCTGCAGGTGCCACATTATTTCTGGGCTTTGAAAACAAAGCCGGGCTTGTTTACTTTCAGCAAATTGTCCTGTTGTCCTAATTTCAGGGCCTGTATCTCCAAACAGATGCCTCACTAATGATACCTCTGTTCTTCTGAGGTTCTAAGGGGTCTTTATTATTTTGTTTTTCGTTCCTCTTCTTTACTCTTGTTGTAGTGTTGAGTGCTGATGTCCCCATCTAGTGTTTGAAGGAGGTACTACAGTGTCCTGTTAAGATAAGATAAGATAATCCTTTTTTAGTCCCACAGTGGGGAAATTTACCAAAGGGTCTCGTGCAGGGCTGCAGCAACTCGCCGAATTCGTACAGTAGTGTATATATGGTGGTAGATTGAAAGCCAGCAAATCGATCTGGATTCTTGATCCATCTGGATATCAAGAACACCAAGGCCAAACTGAGGTATCTAGATTTGAGCTTTTAGCTTGTTGACCTTTATGTGGTCATTAAACACTAATCCATCTGCTCTACTGCAGTAATGACGTGAAGACTCCTCCCTCCTTCAACATACATCATCAGAAGTTCTTCTTGTGTTTAAACTAGAAAACCTCTATTCATGCTATTTTCCAGGACAGCGCTTGTGCAGATACGTTGATATTAATTACAAGCAAAACGACAACAAACATAAAATTAATAACATAACATGTTCAGTTCAGGGAGTCAGTAATTAGAAAAAGATGAAAACTTGGCTTAGACAACAGAGTTATGAACACAGCACATAAAGATCAGAGTGTTGGGGGGCCGCCTTCCAAAGAAGACCACCTGCGTCTATGACTGAAGCTCTAAATTTAAAACATCCACCCAAACCTCCGTATGTCTGCTCTTACCATTCTGTGGAGGAGAACCAGCACCAGAGCTTCCTTATCCAGAGAAATGTCTCGCTTATGAAGCTCCGAGGAAGCAGACGTGTCGGTGCTGGTGAGTCTATCAGTTCAGTAACTGTTCTCTGATCAGTGTCCACCGCGCTAGGCTATCTGGACTGTAACTAACACCCACGCAGAGTGGCTCGGGCAGCTGCTGGACTTGTGCTTAACCGGCTTTCAGAAATATAAACTCACCGTCTGTGTGTAGGAGGACACGCCCACCTTCCCACTGTGCAGGTACTGATACGCTTCAGTACTTTTATAGTTTTTCATTACTGAACCGTCTACACCTTCCGAGAGTACAAAGTAATTAAACATGTCTCCATAAGTATCCTCAGACCACCTTCTCATATCACCCACCCACTGTGTTATTAACCTCAGACCACCTTCTCATATCCTCCACCCACTGTGATATTAACCTCAGACCACCTTCTCATATCACCCATCCACTGTGTTATTAACCTCAGACCACCTTCTCATATCACCCACCCACTGTGTTATTAACCTCAGACCACCTTCTCATATCACCTACCCACTGTGTTATTAACCTCAGACCACCTTCTCATATCACACACCCACTGTGTTATTAACCTCAGACCACCTTCTCGTATCACCCACCCACTGTGTTATTAACCTCATACCACCTTCTCATATCACCCACCCACTGTGTTATTAACCTCAGACCACCTTCTCATATCACCCACCCACTGTGTTATTAACCTCAGACCACCTTCTCATATCACCCACCCAATGTGTTATTAACCTAAGACCACCTTCTCATATCACCCACCCACTGTGTTAATAACCTCAGACCACTTTCTCATATCACCCACCCACTGAGTTATTAACCTCAGACCACCTTCTCATATCACCCACCCACTGTGTTAATAACCTCAGACCACCTTCTCATATCACCCGCCCACTGTGTTATTAACCTCAGACCACCTTCTCATATCACCCACCCACTGTGTTATTAACCTCAGACCACATTCTCATATCATCCATCCACTGTGTTATTAATCTCGGAGGAGACAGTGTTGTCCCATTAGAACTTCTTACTGTCTCTCTGGTCTCCTCCCATAGAACTGTATTCATTTTGGTGAGCTGAGCGGAAGTTCTAATACAAAGGCGGAACAAACACACGCTTGAAAGTGGGCGTGGCCAAATACGGTGAATAGATGTGGTTTAGAACTCTGTCTGACTCACTATGAGCCATAAACATGAACAGAACTTTACTGTGTAGCTAAGTGCAGCTGTTTGACACGTGAGCTCCTCTTATAAACACAGTTATTTATGAAAAGAAACCACAGAATTCCTGAAAGTCGTCTGCGGCGTGTATTGCTTTGTGCACATGAAGGGTCAGATTTCAGCACATTGTGACTCGCAGCGTTCAGCTACACTATATAGTTTAGTACATCTTTTGACTCCTACTAGTCCTATTATGTCCTCAACTACTTTTGAGAACTCTGGATGTCGTGTGAGAGACGTTTTGTGGATGTACAGTGGCAAAAAGGATGTTAAGAATAATGTCAGGGTGGCTGTCCTCCAGCTGAAGCTCAGTAGAAGTTGGATGATGCAGTAGGACAATGACCCTAAACACTGAAGTAAATCTACAGAACGACTTCTAAATGAGAAATTCCACCTTTTGGAGAGTCCCAGTCAGAGTCCAGATCTGAACCCAATAGAGATGCTGTGGAATGACCTCAAGAGAGCTGTTCACACCAGACATCCTAAGAACACAGCTGAGCTGAAGCAGTTCTGTAAGTAAGAATGATCCAGAATTCCTCCTGAACGTTGAGCAGGTCTGATCAGCAGCTTCTGGAAACACCTGTTGGAGGTTACTGCTGCCAAAGGAGGTTCAGTTATTAAATCCAAGGGTTCACTTACTTTCTCCACCAGTACTGGGAATGTTTAATTGATCCACCTTCAGGGAGGGAAAGGGTCCTCATTGTCCTGGAGGGGTAAAATCTGTAGAAGAGAAAGAGAATTAGTAAATTAATACGTGTGAGAATACTTACGGTGATGCCTAAAGAAGATGAGTCATGACTGTTATACAGCGTTATATACAGCATGATGTATGTGTGTGTGTATGTATGTATGTGTGTGTGTATATGTGTGTGTATGTATGTGTGTATGTGTATGTATGTGTATGTATGTATGTGTATGTATGTATGTATGTGTATGTATGTATGTGTATGTATGTGTATGTGTATGTATGTGTGTATGTATGTGTGTATGTATGTGTGTATGTATGTGTATGTATGTGTGTATGTATGTGTGTGTGTATGTATGTATGTGTGTGTGTGTATGTATGTGTGTGTATGTGTATGTATGTATGTATGTGTATGTATGTATGTGTATGTGTATGTATGTGTGTATGTATGTGTATGTATGTGTGTATGTATGTGTGTGTGTATGTATGTATGTTCAGTGCCAAACTAACGAGATCCATAACCTGTGACTGCGCTGGTAACACTTCCTATGAGCCCTGTATTCCTGAAACATTATAAATAAATAATAAACCTAATACCCCCCAGTGTCTGGTGTAAGCTTGTGTAATTGCTCTTAAGCAGTTTTAATTACTTTATACAGTCAGGCTATAAAACCAGATATAATATCAGTTGATAGGAGCAGCGATTGATCGTTTATTGTTATACAGTGTTTATACCGGGTGGTTAAAGGCTGCTCTTGTACATCCTGCTTGTGTGAGTGACTCCACATGTTTTTATTTGTATAATCATTTCTAGTGCCGGATGTGAATGTGTGTGTTTATGACTGTGGCTGGACCGAGTGGGGGGGTCTGGTATGGGGTGAACCACAGAGAGTCTGAGATCACAGGCTACATATCCACGTCCCTAAATCTGCTTTCAAGTTTGCTCACTCGTGCGTTCTCGTTTCAGAGCGCGAGAAGACGGCCTGCGAGAGGCACCGGGAGTCCGCACTGGCCGATTTATCTGAGGGATACTTTAACTTCCGCCCACGTCCTGGAGTCGGCCAGTACGTGCCCACCTGTGACAGCTACGGAGAGTATGAGCCCATGCAGTGCCACGGAAGCACCGGTCAGTGCTGGTGTGTCAAACGCGACGGCCAGGAGATAGCCGGAACCAGAACTGGACCAGGAGGCAGACCCACGTGTAAGCTCATTACTTACAGCTGCGGTAGATGTTTGTGACGAAGGCTGGACAAAAAATGTGTCTCTGTTTTGGAAGTCTTTTCTCTTTTTTTTGACCATTTGACCAAGTTCATGATGACTGGACCAGTAGAACATGCTGCACAATAACATGGAGGTAATTCTGGTTCCATTAAAAGTAAAGCTTTCTCCTGTAAAGCTCCCATTTTAACCATAAATAATAACAACACAACCGTAAACAACATGATTTGCTGCACACAGATCTCACCAGAGCTCGTAGACTGGCCTGTAGTGAGAAACTGCTGTGGTTGGTGGCAGCGAGGGGATGTGTGCAGCTGTGGTTAGCCCAGAAGCTAACATGGCTAATCCCTGGTTACACTACACGACTGTCAGAGTGGTCAGGTCTTTGTGACGTTTACACCACGTGACTGATCAGCGACACGGGGTCACCAATTACACAACTTTCACCCTGAAGAACCGCCCACTCATCTGGCTGCTGTCCAAAAACGAGAACTAAACTCTGGTGGGAGCTAAACACTGGTGAGAAGTAAACTCTGGTGAGAACTAAACTCTGGTGAGAAGTAAACTCTGGTGAGAACTAAACTAGTGAGAGCTAAACTTTGGTGAGAGCTAAACTAGTGAGAGCTAAACTTTGGTGAGAGCTAAACTCTGGTGAGAACTAAACTCTGGTGAGAACTAAACTCTGGTGAGAACTAAACTCTGGTGAGAAGTAAACTCTGGTGAGAACTAAACTAGTGAGAGCTAAACTTTGGTGAGAGCTAAACTAGTGAGAGCTAAACTTTGGTGAGAGCTAAACTCTGGTGAGAACTAAACTCTGGTGAGAACTAAACTCTGGTGAGAGCTAAACTAGTGAGGGCTGAACTCTGGTGAGAACTAAACTCTGGTGAGAACTAAACTCTGGTGAGAACTGAACTCTGGTGAGAACTAAACTCTGGTGAGAACTAAACTCTGGTGAGAACTAAACTCTGGTGAGAACTAAACTAGTGAGAACTAAACTCTGGTGAGAACTAAACTCTGGTGAGAACTAAACTAGTGAGAGCTAAACTTTGGTGAGAGCTAAACTCTGGTGAGAAGTAAACTCTGGTGAGAACTAAACTCTGGTGAGAACTAAACTCTGGTGAGAACTAAACTCCGGTGAGCGCTAAACTTTGGTGAGAACTAAACTCTAGTGAGAGCTAAACTCTGGTGAGAACTAAACTCTGGTGAGAAGTAAACTCTGGTGAGCTCTAAACTCTGGTGAGAACTAAACCCTAGTGAGAACTAAACTCTGGTGAGCTCTAAACTCTAGTGAGAACTAAACTCTGGTGAGAAGTAAACTCTGGTGAGAACTAAACTCTAGTGAGAGCTAAACTCTGGTGAGAACTAAACTCTGGTGAGCGCTAAACTTTGGTGAGAACTAAACTCTAGTGAGAACTAAACTAGTGAGAGCTAAACTCTGGTGAGAACTAAACTCTGGTGAGCTCTAAACTCTGGTGAGAACTAAACTCTGGTGAGAACTAAACTCTGGTGAGCTCTAAACTCTAGTGAGAACTAAACTCTGGTGAGAAGTAAACTCTGGTGAGAAGTAAACTCTAGTGAGAGCTAAACTCTGGTGAGAACTAAACTCTAGTGAGAACTAAACTCTGGTGAGAACTAAACTCTGGTGAGAAGTAAACTCTGGTGAGAGCTAAACTCTAGTGACAGCTAAACTCTAGTGAGAACTAAACTCTGGTGAGAACTAAACTCTGGTGAGAACTAAACTCTAGTGAGAGCTAAACTCTAGTGAGAACTAAACTCTGTTGAGAACTAAACTCTGGTGAGAGCTAAACTCTGGTGAGAGCTAAACTCTGGTGAGAACTAAACTCTGTTGAGAACTAAACTCTGGTGAGAACTAAACTCTGTTGAGAACTAAACTCTGGTGAGAACTGAACTCTGGTGAGAACTGAACTCTGGTGAGAACTAAACTCTGGTGAGAACTAAACTCTGTTGAGAACTAAACTCTGGTGAGAACTAAACTCTGGTGAGAACTAAACTCTGTTGAGAACTAAACTCTGCTGAGAACTAAACTCTGGTGAGAACTGAACTCTGGTAAGAACTAAACTCTAGTGAGAACTAAACTCTGGTGAGAACTAAACTCTAGTGAGAACTAAACTCTGGTGAGAACTAAACTCTGGTGAGAACTAAACTCTAGTGAGAACTGAACTCTGGTGAGAACTAAACTCTGGTAAGAACTAAACTCTAGTGAGAACTAAACTCTGGTGAGAACTAAACTCTGGTGAGAACTAAACTCTAGTGAGAACTGAACTCTGGTGAGAACTAAACTCTGGTGAGAACTAAACTCTGGTGAGAACTAAACTCTAGTGAGAACTAAACTCTAGTGAGAACTGAACTCTGGTGAGAACTAAACTCTGGTGAGAACTAAACTCTGGTGAGAACTAAACTCTAGTGAGAACTAAACTCTGGTGAGAACTAAACTCTAGTGAGAACTAAACTCTGGTGAGAACTAAACTCTAGTGAGAACTAAACTCTAGTGAGAACTAAACTCTGGTGAGAACTAGCGACACCACGTAGAACATATCCTATTTCCAAACCAGACGTCAACAAACGAGCTGTACGAGTTGTTACTGCGCTGATGGTGCTCTCGCCAAAGCTCTATCAGATGTTCCTCCATCTCTTGAGTCCGAGTAGAGCGAGAACCTCCTGCAGCCGTTGGTTACTGTTGGTGTTCTCCTCCTCGACTGTTGCAGAGAGATTGGGTCAACGAGGACGCGGTCCTCTCTCTATGTGATCCCATTGGCTGTAGCTAGACGCTGCCTAGATATTAAACATGCTAGACTTTTTGCAGTTCACACTACACGACTGAGCGAGCGAGTGATCGCTGATTCGCCTACGAGCAGAAGTTTCTGTTGGCGACTGAACATCAGGCTAAAACCGTGTAGAGTGAACTAGACATACCTTGTCAACCATGTGATGATCCTAATAGTTCTTGCTGATTTTTTTGGAACCTCATTCTGGAATTCTTCTTCTCAGTTCATACATGTTCTATTCTCTTCCAGGTTTGGACCACAACTTGCCCCCTCCTCCGGTTGGCCCCACCCCCGGACCTTATGTTCGTCCAGTTTCTCCAGGTGCCAATCTCCTGTTCGCCCAGAGCGGCAAGATCGAGTATGTCCCATTGGATGGCAACAAGATGAAGAAAGAGGAGGCCAAGACCATGATACACATCCCTGTAAGTTCATCCCTGTATATATATCTTCTATGCTTCTATGCTGGTATATATATATATATATATATATATATATATATATATATATATATATATATATATATATATATATATTCTATGCTGTGAAAGAGAATGGTAGTCCATCTTCAGTGTTCTTGCATTGCAGCCATGCTGACCCGCAGACCAAACATTTCCTTCCTCACTCATTTTGCGGATATAGTTTTTTATAGTTTGGCCGAAACTCCATTGATTTTCAAACACACGCTCTGGAATGCCTTGGATTCCTTCCAGCCAGTCTCAGCGAGACAGTTGCCATCTGCCCAGGCTTTACTGTGGTCAGCTCACAATAGCCACTAAACCACACAGCTGCACATTATGTGTGTTCAAACAGTCCTGCCTGGTGTCCAGCAAGTGTTTGAGGTTACCTAAGGTAGTCAAGGCGTCTTGAATGTTTCTGGACAGTCTAGACAGTTGCTGTGCTCTGGTTAAAGCTGTTGTTGTGTCTTATTGTCCTCTTCGTGTAAACATACCGAACTGGGTTTACAGTGTATTTACAGACTGAGCTAAAGTTTGCAGTAGTTTCCGTCAGCTGGACTGATGTGGTTCGAACTGTTCTTCAGGAACAGGTGGTGATCGCTGTTGCCTACGACTGTGTGGACAAGATGGTGTACTGGTCAGACATCACCCAGCCGTCCATCAGCAGGGCCAGCATGCAGGGAGGCGAGTCTACGGCCATCATCACCAAAGGTGAGTGCTCAGATCTCATCAGCTCATCAAACCCAATCAGCTGTTCAGTGAATCACCTTAACATTCCTTCAATTTAAACAAAATTCAGTGAACATCTGCAGCCGGCTGATGAAAACAGTAACACCGGAAGAATTTTGATTGATTATTTGAGCAATGCTAACGCAGATGATGTTGCTTATTTATGCTTAACTACTGCCTTTGATGCTGTAGATCATAGAACGCATGTTAAGTGGTTTGAAGAACTTGGCTGGTCTTTTGAGAACTATGTTAAACTGTTGTCGCCCACCGACACATAATAGGTCGCCTCTAGTTCATCACTAATTGAGGTTATAATAATAATTGTTACCCCGGGCTTCACCATGTACCAAATTATTGCTCATAATTCTGTCAAAATATCCAAGACAAACATATGAATTGGTAATTTTTTTGTTCATTTTGCTAATAATGTTGGACAGCAATGAAAACTTTTAAACTATAGTCTGGGTCTAAAAAATTAGCTGAAGTACCAAAAGGGGGGCATATGGAGCCTCTGTAGATGTTTACTTTGAGCCAAACACAAGATACAGGATTCTATTAATGATGACATGGTCTTTTATTGAATATATGGAAATACTAAATTAATTTAGTTCCACTGTCTGTAATAGGCCTCTAGAATTGTCCTAGATTCCTGGATAAGCATGATGTTTTCAGTGGTGTACCACAGGGTTCCATACTTGGCCCACTTTTATTTTCTTTGTAGTTTTTGTCACCTATGATAAAGATTTGTTTTTTTTTCATAGATTTCGCACCAGATTATCTTTCTAAACTTTAAGACAATGAATACGGGAGAGAAAAACTTGATTCTAGTGACAAAAACTGGTTTAGTAGCTGGAAAAATCAGTCTCTACCAAGAAAAGCTGAAGAAATCTGTGTGTAGTTCTAAACTCTGATTCAACATAAAACTGCATATTAATAAATATTACTAAAACTGAGTTCTGTCTTCAAAGGAGTACGAGTGAGACTGTACGTCTCAGAACCTGAAATGACATTTCAGATAAAACCCATCATTACTCATTACCATACAATACTCATAACTCTGTTTAACAACTTTTTTTAACAAAACAATAATAAAAAAACTCATTAATACCAACATAATGTGGATGTAGTTCAAGATCTGACTACATTATAAAAAGTAACAAGTTACTAAAAAAATTATCAGCTTATCAGGCCACATGCGTACCAGATCCAGTGTAGCAGATCCCACCAGTGGATTAAACCTACAATAAACTCTTATATCCAGAACAAATAGCAAAACAACTGGAACACACAACCCAATAATAAAGTACACGAAGCCAGTCCCACTACTGGGGGGAATCATCTAGAACCAAGAAAGACACCAGACCCTAACAGCAGAGACCATAAACGAGCTCTTCACTTCCTGTCATTAACAAAACTGAGACAACGCATACACATAAACATACAAAGACAACAGACCCAACTTCTCCAAGACAAAAAACTAAAATAAGTAAATAAAGGACAGATCACATCCTCTCCTGCCATGAACACAGCCCACGTTAAGAACTAAACACGGAACTACTGGGTTTCCAGCACTGTGGTGATGCGTGACGGGTCAGAGTTACTGAGGACACCAACCCCAGACATTGAGAACTGCTCCAGGGGGCGATTCCTGGGCCGAGCCTGAGACTCGTCTCACTGAAATGGAGCAGGGGTGACAGAGTACAGCTGCTATCGCTCCAACAAGAGAGCACTTGTACAGACTACAGAGGACACAGAGGAGCCCGAGGAGCTCAGCCCCCCCCGGGGTCTATCTGTGTGTGTGGCTGGAGGTCAGAACTCTGGATTGTGAACATGTTGAAGGGTGTGGTTCTTCATTTGGGAGGAATAAATGGCATTAGTCGTCGTGTCTGAGGTCTCTGGAGCGTCAGAGCTATAAGGGGTGGAGTCTGCTAGCTCGTGTGTGCAGAGTTAATGTAAATGAGAGGACGTCTATTCAAACGTCCACGTATTCACAGAAATGAACCTGATGTTTGTTTGTTTGTTTTGTTTTTCTGTGTCATGTCGACAGATCTGGGAAGTCCTGAGGGAATTGTGATTGACCACATGTCCCGGAACATGTACTGGACCGATTCCTTTTTGGACCGTATCGAGGTGTCCACACTGGACGGACGCCACCGCCGCGTTCTCTTTGACAACGACCTCATAAATCCACGAGCCATCGTCGCTGACCCTGCCAACGGGTGGGTTATTCTCCCAAACTCTCGAAAAAACCAAACTTTTTTTTTTTGGATCTAGAAATTATTCTTATCTTTATTCTGTTGGCTAAATAAAGTAAAAAAATTAAAATGACAATAACCACATCTCAACCATATAACCCCTTTAATTAATTTAGATAATAATTTTAGATAATACATTTTTTATAATAAATCCTTATAAGATTGGATTTTTACATTTCTAAAATCTGTTTTAAAGCTTTTTGTCATTTAATTCCCCTGGTGGTCTGCCTAGAGACCCCCAGAGCCTCTGTTTCAGGCCCTCCAGTGTTCAGCCCAAAGTTACAGTCACTCCAGTCGAATTAAAACATTGGAAATGATCTAATTTATATTTTTTGCTGAGTTAACAATATAAAAAATATAAAAAATATATCTAACAATATAAAAAATAACCCCCAAACTTAGTCATGTTTTCCTTTATTCCATCACATGTTAAATTCAGTAACTCAACACTAATTGTGTAATACAGTGTCTAGAAGTGTGTTCACTGTATAGGATGAACATATTTACACATGTAGTACTTCTCTACTGCACGGTACCGCCTCAACTCTACTCGCCTTTGTTGGTTCCAAGTGAGCTGAGATGATACCATGAGGCACTGTTAAACCCCTGCCAGTGTTTATCACTCTAAACACACATTATCAAAGTCCAAAGAAAAATTAGTATCTCCAAAATAGTAACTTTACAGGAGAAGCCAAAAACCTTCTTCACTTTTAATACAAGTCAATGGAACCAGAAATGTTTCCAAGCTATTTTGGAGCATTTCTATTGGTCCATTCATAATAAAATGTTTAGAAAATATAAAGGGAAGCTGTCATATTCAAATGATGTAGAAATCTAAAAATCAACAAAAATAGAGATGCATGTTTTTCCTTGAATAGCAACGATATGCTAATGTATGTTAGCAGTTGGTCGTGCTGTGTTGTGCAGTGGACGAGCGCTGTATAGTTATCTATGTTGTAATGCAGTTCCTGAGAGTACTCTGAAGTATGGTGATACAGTACTTTACTCATACTCCTATGGTATACTCTTAAATCTCGTCTCTTCCTCTGGACCAGGCGTCTGTACTGGGCAGACTGGAACAGAGATGCTCCCAAGATCGAGGTGTCCAACATGGACGGCACCGACAGAACCGTGCTGGTGAAAGATGACCTGCAGCTGCCCAACGGATTGACCTTCGACCGCCACAGCAGGCAGCTGTGCTGGGCAGACGCAGGTCAGGATCATCTGTTAGATCATCAGAGGCTCAGCTTCAGCTTTAGTAGGCCTGGTTTTCACTAGGAGTGCATTAGGCGCTGTATTAAAGAGCCTGTAGTCTATACTTCCATCATTGGTCCCCTCGAGGCAAACCTGTGGTTCTATATACCAAACAGACTGTTCTGCAACCTCTGTTTATCTTAATCCCCAGCCAGAGTTCAACTGGCTTGTTAAGTAAGTAAGTATATGTAAATTAGCTCTGCTCTGAAAAAAAACCTTATAAATAATATTACGTAACGTAAGGTGGTTGTTGTGACATCACAAAAAAAATTCACAAAAAACCAGTGAATTTAAACCAGCTTAGTTTGTAAAGCCCTTCGGTGAGAGCTGGCGATTTTAGGATGCAGCACAAGGTCAGTAACGTGACAAAGTTGAGCCAAGTATAACTTTATGCAAATTAGGAGCATCTGAGTCCAAAAACTAGTACTCAGTAATGATTCTAGAACTTTCCTTCTGATGAGAGAGAGAGAGAAGAGGAAACAGCTGCAGCTCATACAGTGATTATTATTCTTACACCAAAGAAGAAAATCAAAATTTGCTAAAAGTGGGGCAGTCGTGGCCTGAAGGATAGGGATCCGGTCTTGTGACCGGAAGGTCGCCGGTTCGATCCCTGGGATCCCCCAGGCCACGACTGAGGTGCCCTTGAGCAAGGCACCTGACCCCTACTGCTCCCCGGGCACCGTGGATAGGGCTGCCCACCGCTCCGGGCACGTGTGCTCACTGCCCCCTAGTGTGTTCACTAGTGTGTGTATATGTGGGTGTTTCACTGCACGGATGGGTTAAATGCGGAGGTCAAATTCCGCTGTGTGCAAAATCACACGTGGCTAATTTGAGTGTCTAAATTCTAAAAATTCTAATTCATTAATATTAGCCGCTAGCTAATCTAGCTAGCGTTAGCACCGCTGGTAAAAGACTAATGGGGTTCTATTCTGGGGTTCTCGCTATAAAGCTACAGCTTCATCTTCTAGTTTTCAGGCTTGTCGGTCCAACAAGGGCTGATAAAGATAGCTGGCTAAGAGGGAGAAAGCTGAGACCATAAATATAAGTGAATGTAAGACCATCATTTGTTTGCCTTTTTTCTTTTTTTTTTTCTTTTTTTTCTCCTTCAATGCTGCTACTGCTGATCTTACTGTCACTGTTGTTATTTTTATTATTATTATTACAATATTATTCTGTTGGTTTTATTGTTATTTATTTATTTATTTATTTTGTCTTTTTTTTTTAAAATGTGCTTGATAGGAGGGGGTTGGGTTAGATTGTCTGATATGTATATTTTTGTTTGTTTGTTTGAACTGATTATACAACCAAAATGAGCTAAAATAATATATTAAAAAAGTGATAGCTGGTCATCATTAGCTGCCTTTGTTAAGCTGGGCAGCACATAAAAACAGCAACATTCTTCCATTCCTCATAACATTAAAAACAGCTGCCGCCTTAAAAAGATATAGAAAAGTGGATATTACATTTTTCTAGGACAGAGAGGACATTCAAGTGTGTGTATCTGGCTTTCCCAGCACTCTGCTGCTGTAGTTCAGTTACTGACCACTGACCACTAAATCCAGGAGCTGGAATTCTGCTCTGAATGTAAAGACTCAGTATTAGTATGAGGAGTATTCATCTCACGCTGTCTTGTTTTCACTCGCTCCTGACTGTGGCAGGTACGCGCAAGGTGGAGTGTATTGACCCGTACTCCCGCGTGAGGAGGAAGGTGGTGGATGGAGTTAGTTATCCGTTCGGGATCGTCTCATACGGAGGAAACCTCTACTATACGGACTGGAGAAGGTACGGCTGCCCCGTAACGCCGCAGTGAGGTCATGTTCAGTATTACAGTCGCTTCACCACAGATACAGATACAGACTCCACCTTAAGAGCTGTTCCTGCTTTTCAGTCCACTCTGACCGTCTGGTATGACTGACGTTATGTGAGGAGTGAAGCTGGAACACAGTAATATGAATATGTAACACATCAGTGGCTTTCCATCACTGCTCAGACCTGTTCTGAATAAACTCACTCAGAACAGTGAGGGCAGCGCGGAGCTTCTTTTACACAGTGACACAGGCGCTTCTAGGGGTGGAGCCACAGGGGCATTGAGCGATGATCAGATTATAGGTGGATGCAGTTCTAGGCCCGAACAGCCAAATAAGAACGTCCAGCGTGAATAAAGTTTACAGAAGAAGATTTGTTCTTCTACCGACAACCCATAGCGGTCTACGTTCCGAGGAGTTGGTTTAGTCATAAATCCCTATTTACACGTAGCTGACACTTAGCCTAACTCTAACAAACATTACATTCAGAAGCAAAGCTAACATTAGGCCCTGCTTGTGTTTAAACATGAAAGTTAGCATTTCGCTAATAAGTGTAATGCTAATTAACGTACTACTTTGCATTTGTGTGTTAACATTAGCTATAATGTTTGGCAATGATATAGACCGGGGGTTCCCAACCTTTTGCAATCCAAGGCCCACTTAACCCACCCCAAAACTTTCCACGCCCCCCCAGAATATTTTATATTACCGATTAAAATCAAATACAGTCCAACCAGCCATACGACCTGCGAAACTGACTGCATCATCACACAACAAAACTATACTGACCTATACTAACCTATACCAACCTATACTAACAATACTAACCTATACCAACCTATACCAACCTATACCAACCAATACTAACCACTACTAACCTATACCAACCTATACCAACCTATACCAACCAATACTAACCTATACCAACCTATACTAACAATACTAACCTATACCAACCTATACCAACCTATACCAACCAATACTAACCACTACTAACCTATACCAACCTATACCAACCTATACCAACCAATACTAACCAATACTAACCTATACCAACCTATACCAACCAATACTAACCACTACTAACCTATACCAACCAATACTAACCACTACTAACCTATACTAACCTATACCAACCAATACTAACCACTACTAACCTATACTAACCTATACCCACCTATACCAACCTATACTAACCTATACCAACCTATACCAACCTATACTAACCTATACCAACCTTTACCAACCTATACTAACAATACTAACCTATACCAACCTATACCAATCTATATTAACCTATACTAACCTATACCAACCAATACTAACCTATACTAACCTATACCAACCTATACCAACCTATACCAACCTATACTAACCTATACCAACCTATACCAACCAATACTAACATATACCAACCTATACTAACAATACTAACCTATACCAACCTATACCAACCTATATTAACCTATACTAACCTATACTAACCTATACCAACCTATACCAACCTATACCAACCAATACTAACCTATACTAACCTATACCAACCTATACCAACCTATACCAACCAATACTAACCACTACTAACCTATACCAACCTATACCAACCAATACTAACCAATACTAACCTATACCAACCAATACTAACCACTACTAACCTATACTAACCTATACCAACCAATACTAACCACTACTAACCTATACTAACCTATACCCACCTATACCAACCTCTACTAACCTATACCAACCTATACCAACCTATACTAACCTATACTAACCTATACCAACCTATACCAACCTTTACCAACCTATACTAACAATACTAACCTATACCAACCTATACCAATCTATATTAACCTATACTAACCTATACCAACCAATACTAACCTATACCAACCTATACCAACCTATACTAACCTATACCAACCTATACCAACCTATACTAACCTATACCAACCTATACCAACCTATACTAACAATACTAACCTATACCAACCTATACCAACCTATATTAACCTATACTAACCTATACCAACCTATACCAACCAATACTAACCACTACTAACCTATACCAACCTATACCAACCTATACCAACCAATACTAACCACTACTAACCTATACCAACCTATACTAACCTATACTAACCTATACCAACCAATACTAACCTATACTAACCTATACCCACCTATACCAACCTATACTAACCTATACCAACCTATACCAACCTATACCAACCTATACCAACCAATACTAACCTATACCAACCTATACCAACCTATACCAACCTATACCAACCTATACTAACCTATACAAACCTATAGCAACCTATACTAACCTATACCAACCTATACCAACCTATACCAACCTATACCAACCTATACCAACCTATACCAACCAATACTAACCTATACCAACCTATACCAACCTATACTAACCTATACCAACCTATACTAACCTATACAAACCTATAGCAACCTATACTAACCTATACAAACCTATACCAACCTATATTAACCTATACCAACCTATACCAACCAATACTAACCTATACCAACCTATACCACCCTATACTAACCTATACCAACCTATACTAACCTATACTAACCTATACCACCCTATACTAACCTATACCAACCTATACTAACCTATACCAACCTATACCACCCTATACTAACCTATACCAACCTATACCACCCTATACTAACCTATACCACCCTATACCAACCTATACTAACCTATACCAACCTATACCACCCTATACTAACCTATACCAACCTATACCACCCTATACTAACCTATACCAACCTATACTAACCTATACTAACCTATACCACCCTATACTAACCTATACCAACCTATACCACCCTATACTAACCTATACCAACCTATACTAACCTATACCAACCTATACTAACCTATACCAACCTATACCACCCTATACTAACCTATACCAACCTATACCACCCTATACTAACCTATACCAACCTATACTAACCTATACTAACCTATACCACCCTATACTAACCTATACCAACCTATACTAACCTATACCAACCTATACCACCCTATACTAACCTATACCAACCTATACCACCCTATACTAACCTATACCACCCTATACCAACCTATACTAACCTATACCAACCTATACCAACCTATACCACCCTATACTAACCTATACCAACCTATACCACCCTATACTAACCTATACCAACCTATACTAACCTATACTAACCTATACCACCCTATACTAACCTATACCAACCTATACTAACCTATACCAACCTATACCACCCTATACTAACCTATACCAACCTATACCACCCTATACTAACCTATACCACCCTATACCAACCTATACCAACCTATACACGTTTTGTTTTGCAAATAAATGAACTAAATATGCTGAACTATCTATTTATATATAAAAAAAAAAGAATATTTTTGGCATACGGCCCTCTTGCAGTACGTCCGCAGCCCACTGGGGGTCCGCGGCCCACAGGTTGAAAACCACTGATATAGACTATGAAAAGAAAGGGTCAGTCTCAGACAGGAAGTCAGCAGTTTGTGCATCTCAGCCGCTGAGAAACCATTTAGGGAGAGAACAGGTCATGTTTGTATGAAATGTCTGATATTGGTATTTTCTTGCACCTCATGTGATCAGACTAGGGCTGGGCGATAAAAAATCTAATCACGATCATTTTTTTCATATCAGTTGATATCGATATATATCACGATATAAATCAGATCACTATTGCCTTTTACTTTAAGTGAGAAGTGAAGATATCAAAATTATTTTTTTTCCAAATATACAAATATACTTTATAACATTACACAACTGTATTTAAAATCAATTAAACACATACACACACATACATACAAGAACTCCTACAATATATATATTTATTTATTGCTATCAATTACAAAATTACGTCGATCAGCATGATGTGCGTCGACGCATCGCTAAGGTGGCCACGCCCACTAAAAGCATGGATTTATCCAGAGCGCGAGCTGCAGCTACAAACAATCACTCACGTTCATCTAACGTTGTGGGAGTGTTTCACACAGAAACACAACAGTGTGGTGCTCTGTCAGCTCTGCACAGTGGAGATGATCACAACAGTACAACTGCTACACACGAGACCTTGAAGATCAAACATCCCGTAGAGCTTCATCACCACAGCAGCAGGACAGCACCTGTTTACCTGTTTATCTGATCTTATAGATTATTTATAGATTATTAACACGTGTATCATGTTTCTTTCAGTAGTAGTTTAACGTTTTCTCTTATTTTATTCTCTCTGCTCGACTGTGACGCTGCAGTAACAGATTACTGGTACGTGGGTTAAGCTGCTGCTACGTCTACACTCTGTACTGTTTGAGCTTCAACCAAACATGAAATAACTGAAACTCTAGTTCAGCCACCTGATTGGTTTGGGGTGGTGTTATTCTCATTCTCATTGGCTGTTCATGTTGTCTTTCAAAACATGGATGGAACTTAATTCTATCTTTCTATCAACTACGTCTTATAGTTCTATCGAGGAAACGTTATTTATCAATAATTATCGTTATCGTTTATCGTCCAGCCCCAGATCAGACGTACCATAACTTTATTGTAATGGCTTTTATTTTTATTGGTTTGTATATCACCACATGTGACACCTGTGTGACTGGTGAAATGTGTGCACCTTACCAAAACTGGGGATTGTGTGCAAGGATGTCTGATTAATTCTTGGCCCCTCTATGAATATTGTGGCCCCTGGATGCCCCTCTATGAATATTGTGGCCCCTGGATGGCCCCTTACTCAGAAAAGTCCTAGAACTGCTACTGCGCAGTGAAGCTCACAGTAACGTCTGCAGGCTGACCCCTGTTACTGAGACACTGCGTAGACATGCACCAGCTCCAGAGCTCACGGACGCGGCATCCTCTCTGACCACTACTGACCTCTGAGGAATTCTGCTCGACCACACTGGAATGTGCTGCATGGCTCGGCCTGTGACCCGGCGTTCAGCAGCGAACACCAGTGTTTAGGCACTTTACAGTTTGTTTAGACGTACAGGAGTTTCATAAGGGGGGGGTGAAATACAGGGAGCGGTGGTCTCCAGTCCGAGTTTCTTTTTATGGTCAGGGTTCTGAGGAAGCTGTGTCGCTGACCATGTATGTGTATGTGGTGTCCTCTGCTAGACAAGCTGTGGTTGCTGTGGACCGTGCGGCAGAGAGGGAGGTGGAGGAGTTCCTGCCTCAGAAGAGATCGCGTGCCTACGGCATCACCACATCCTTCCCACAATGCCCTGAAGGTTTGTTTTGTTTTTATTTGTTTTTTTGTTTTTTTTTGGTTAATGTTATTATTTATTAATATGTATTGAGTTTGTGAATCTTTTATATCATTATAGGCCTTTAATTGCTTATATACTATAAAACACTCTTTCAACCACTCATTAATATTAATAGTATTATTATTATTCGGTATTAGCTGATACGGTTTAGATGAAAGTGATGTAACCCGAACACGCAAAAGGTGTTTAAACTACTAACGAGTCCAGCAGATGTTTTATTAAATGCTATTTTTCAAGTTTGGGAACAACAAGAAGCTAATTTTTCTGCAAATGCTAAATTTCTGATAACAGCTATGTCCACTAATATTTGGACAACATAGTTATTTTATCTGCACTGTAAACCCTACTCAGAATATTAAAGGCAGCATGTTGCTTCAAATAAATTAAGCTTTGAAACTAGTTATTTATTTATTTATTTATTAATTTTTAAGTTCGCCAAAGTTATACATCAAATAGATTAACTTAAATTCACTTAAACTTAAAAGCTCAATTTTTGCTTGTTAAACTACATGAGTATTTATTTTATTTTTGCATCAACATAACTGTAATGATCTTAGACTGAGATGTAAACAGTCTCATACTCTAACAGCGTTTCTTAATCTGTGGGCTGTGAAGCGCCCTCTAGTGGTCACTCAGTGGGAGGCAGTAGTTTTGTAATGGACTGTAACGTCACTTTAAGTCATAAAAGCATAAATACAATTAATTTAATAATCAAAAATCACACATTTTCACATTATAATCAACATACATCTGAACAGAGACCTACAAATACAAACAACATCAGTAGTGAAATAAATAAACATCATCAGTCTGAGACTAACACAGCTGCAGGTACTGATAGAGATCTGGACCCACTTCCAGCCCAACTCTGGTCCAGTTCACTGTAATTTTATAAACAATAGAACTTCAGCATCATCAGCATCACATCACTGCAGTTACATACATCAACATCAAAGCTGCCGAATGGAGTCGTTATGATAAACGCCTATTAAAGTAAGTGTTTATAAGTGTTTATGTCAGTTGTGGTGAAGGGCTTATGTAGGTGTAGTGTAGCCTCGTGAACATCTACAGTGTGTTAGATAAAAAATTAAAGCTTTAACTTTAAACGTGAGGTCAGTGATGAGAGCAATGAATAACAGTGATGATCATATATACTGCAAACAGCTTTAGTATAATGTGTTGCTATGGTAACAGACTAGGAGGGTTTGGGTTAGCTAACGTTTATATTAACTTTAGTCAGAAAGCACTCTGACACGCAAAGTTACATTACTCTCTGACCACGCCCCCAACTGCAGACTGCTACTACACTACATACATAAATAATAAAATATAATAAATAAAATAAAAGAAATAAATTAATAAATAAAAGGACTCCGTCCTTCATCGTTAGAAGTGCTGTCAGTAGTGCAGTATGTAATGTTCTAGAGGGCGCTGTTTGGGACACAGCCTTACTGTCTAACATTAATGTTAGTCTGGTCTAGTCACGTAACTATAATATATATTTTTCTAACAACAGTATGTAAAGTGGAGTATCTAGTTTAGTTTATAAAGTGATCTTTAATTGGATTTATCTAATAATAATCAGACGTACAGATAATGTTATATTTTATTTATTTATTTGTAATTTACTGTAATTCTACAAATGTTGTTCTACGTCACTACACATACAGTGATTTACTGCCTTACCTACAGTGGAATCAGCTTATAGGCAATGCTTTAGATAGGGATAGGGTGGGCTTTGATTCATATTAGCAAATGTGTCCCCCCCAATGTCAGACTCACTCCTACACCCTTGTATGTATATATATATATAATATGAATCCACGACTGCCTGGTCAGAGATCTGGACCCACTTCCAGCTCAGCTCTGGTTCAGTTCACAGCTGGTGGAACACATTCTGCTGTGATCATACGAGGAGCTTCATCTGTAGACCTTTCAACCAAAGATTTGTCGTCTATTGATCA
Organism: Megaleporinus macrocephalus; assembly: GCA_021613375.1. Classification (NCBI taxonomy): domain Eukaryota; kingdom Metazoa; phylum Chordata; class Actinopteri; order Characiformes; family Anostomidae; genus Megaleporinus; species Megaleporinus macrocephalus. The sequence continues at coordinate 1,352,326 of CM038721.1, read as the reverse complement.
GTGATTAGTGATCAGTGGAGTGATTTAGCCAGTGTTTTGCTTTGTTCTGTTTGTAAACACAAAAAACACAAATAAACAAAACCCGGTGTCCTGTTTTCTTGCAGCGGGAGTGAACTACTGCTCGAGGGACAACGGCGGCTGCTCCCACTTGTGCCTCCCGCGACCCGGAAGCTTCACCTGCCGCTGCCCCGACCTGAGCGACGGCTCCTGCATCGAGAGGGACCAAAACTTCTGAGAGCAGCTCGACTTGCAGGCGTCCCAACGGAAGCCTGTCTCTTTAAGATGACTCCACTTGATTCACAGTTTGTGGGTGGGGGGGGTGGGGGTGCAGGGTGGGGGGGGGTGATACGGGGAGGGCGGGGTACATAGCAGTATGTATGGTAATTATGAAAAGGGACCACTAAATTAACCACTAAAGCCCACCCTCAGCCCGGGACACTGCAGACACGAGTGAAATGCGGAAAGTTGGTGGCATTACTGAAGCAGGTATTGATAAACGAAGCGTGTATTGATTCATTGAGAGGGTATTGATAAGAGTACAGTGTAAACTGCATCAGGAGACGAAAATTGAGGGACCACTGAAGGTATGGACTGCAGTGTGGGGGTCAGAAAGCATTGGTGGTTAGCAGAGCGTGGACCAAGGGTCTGCAAGCCGGTGTGAATGGGGTCCGTGTTGGAATTAGTTACTGTATTACTGAAATTATAGTGTGAGGTTTATATCAATATATTAACTGATTATATTTTAGCCAAACTTGTTTCTTTCCCCACTTAACCCACAGTTCACCAACGAAAGCGAAGGTGCCCACAGGCGTGCTTCTGATGTTCATGTGGAGATGAAATGCAGTCGTGCTTTGATGTTAAGAACTGACTGAATTAGGGGCGTCATGATTAATCAGTGAAGCCTTATTGGAGCACTAGGTTCACACCCCACTGTCACATAAACATTTATAAAGTCTCGTTGTAAGCAGTGGCGAGCGTTATAAGGGCTGCTTTTGCATCTACTTGACACCTGACGTGCATTTATTAATCTGATCAGAATCAGATTTTTAAGTCTGATGGATTATAGCCAATAAAGAGAGCTGGATTTTAGCAGCACTGAGGCATCTCAGTTAATGTAGACCCCTTACTCTGATTTCTTTCTCGATCTTGCTCGACGAGTTGAGGGATTTAATTTGCTGTTATGTTTATATTACCAGCTGAAGTGACTCCAGGAAAAAGAAGCGTGAAATTTGGATTTTAACGTTAGGTTTATGTCTTATTCTGTGAGTTGATTGTCCAGCAGAAGTCCAGTTACTGCCCGACTCGTGTAGACATGGAGTTTCCCCGCTATCTGATTACTGACGTGCATATAAACACAGTGGAACATCTACCTGTGCGCACTTAACACATTATGAAGCTCATGTAAACACTCTCATTGTGTTGTCATCACATTATTATATAACGTTACAGCTTATATCTATATAAGGCTAATAGCTTTATAGTAAACTACATCAGTATTTATTTAGTTTTTGCATCAACATAACTGTAATGATCTTAGACTGAGATGTAAACAGTCTCATACTCTGACACAGCGTTTCTTAATCTGTGGGCTGTGAAGCGCCCTCTAGTGGTCACTCAGGGGGAGGCAGTAGGGCTGTAACGTCACTTTAAGTCATAAAAACTTACATAAGATTAACTTAATAATTAAAAATCACACATTTTCACATTAGAACCAACATACATCTGAACAGAGACCCACAAATACAAACAACATCAGTAGTGAAATAAATAAACATCATCAGTCTGAGACTAACACAGCTGCTGGTACTGATAGAGATCTGGACCCACTTCCAGCCCAACTCTGGTCCAGTTTCACTGCAATTTTATAAACAATAGAACTTCAGCATCATCAGCATCACATCACTGCAGTTACATACATCAACATCAAAGCTGCCGAATGGAGTCGTTATGATAAACACCTATTAAAGTAAGTGTTTATAAGTGTTTATGTCAGTTGTTGTGAAGGGCTTATGTAGGTGTAGTGTAGCCTCGTGAACATCACAACACAGTCCGTTAGATAAAAGATGCTGAACTGTCACTGGGGGGCGCCATCAAGTGTCAGTTTTTAGTTGGGGAACGCAAGTGTATCATAATCTACTGAAATTATATATATTTTAATTTTAAAGCAGTTAAATATACCAGCACAGTATCAGTATTTCTATACAGCGTTCAGTTCAGGCTTTCTCACGGAATCAATGATGATTAGTTGGCAGTTTGCATGACCCATAATTCAATTTCTGCTACTATATACTACTATATATATACTATATATATAGTAGATCTATATTTATAAATCTGGATTAAGTTGAATTTTGCTGTTTAAGGATTAATCCCTGTCCACAGAACCAGTTTAAAGTGTTTTAATGTACATTTATCTGTTACGACCACCTGGTTTACCTTTTTTGCTTTGAAGTATTTTGGAATCTTTGAAAACCTATAAGTCCAGTTTTAACATTTGCCCTATTTTTAAAATTAATTAATCCAAATACTAGGTAGATTTTATGGGTGTAGGTGATGTTCGGTGATGTACCGCAGCTGCATTTGAGCCACAAATGTGAAAACTTGATGAAAAACGGAAGAAATGCCTCTATGCTAACATCTGCTAGCACCCCTACGGGACACTAGTAGTATTGCAGCAGTGCTGAACAGTTAATGAATGTTTTACATTCAACACTGACGTTTGTATCAGTTTTATCTTGTACACGCAGAACGAGTGTTTCATTAATGCCACTGAACGCAGCCGAATTGTTGGAGCACCAAAGATCCCAACCGAGGATGTTCATTAGAACGCTGTGCTCCAACAACAACATCCGGCGTTGATCTTATTCCAGCCAGAGTGAACCGTTACACCACTAATAATCAATAATGACTCAGAAATCAACTTGTTTTGTCTTGAAAACGTTAAAAGCAGCCGTAAGAAGTGTGTGTGGGGGGGGGCAGTGGGTCAGAGGGGATAGTTATGGGGCGAATATTAATACGTAAATTCAGTAAAAATTATATTTACATTTATTTTGCATTTAATTCTCAAATGTTTTGTAAATAATTATAGTTTCTGACATACACATTTCAGGTAAAAAAAAAATGTTTACAAGCTTTAAGGCTAGTCAGGGGACGCGTTCAGGGGTCTTGGCAGAGATCCTGTCCATCTGGACCGAGCCCCTCCGGAGGCTGTGCTGGCCCAAACCTCCCTGACCTCATCCCCCCGTACGGGGCTCCAGCCTCAGCACAGCAGATAGGGTTGCCGTGTATGTGCTGTGGACGCAGCTGGAGGGAGGCGGTACATGCATACGAGACCTCTTCCA